>JARBWK010003005.1:0-13491 GCA_030556195.1 Anolis apletophallus | reverse complement strand
GGCCAGTACAGCAGTTATGCAAATCCGCCCTTATTGGCAGCCAATCATGTTGTCAGAATGTAGAGGTTGGGGGAGTTATGCTGTCACACCAGGTCTGTTTAAAATTAAAACTGGCAGATGTGTTGTCCTTTCTATCTGGTGGACTGCAGAGCGCTTGCTGAAAAAGCTAGGTGGTCTGACAACCCAAAAAACACTCCAAAATAAAGTTGAAAATCAAACAGTTTATTCAATAACAAAGTCTTTGCAGGACTTGGCACAGCTTCTTAATGGTTGCAAAAACAGAGTGGAAATGCCTTGGGTTGTTGCTCAAAAGATTCCTCCTGCTTCTTTTTGATGGCAGGAAACCCGATATTTCCCACCCTGGTCCTAGGTGTTTGGTTGAAGGAACCACTCCTTCCCCCTCTAAACCTAAGCTCAGTCCAAAAGGTGACCTAAAGCTGGGCTGGTAACCAGATGTCTATCCTATACAGCATGCAAAGCCAGTCTCTGCAAGGTACCATAAACTCATCTGGTTCCAGCAGTCCCCCAGCTAATGGTCAAGCAAATAGCAATCAGCAGGTCAGCATGCAGGTTAGCATACAGGTTAGCACCCAGTAAGCACCCAGTAAGCACCCAGTACTTACGGTGACCATTTCGAGCCAATCCTGGCTGGCCAAACACACATCTGGCTTCCTTCCCTCTCTGAAAGGAACTAAAACACTTTCTAAAATGGAGGCCAATCCCCAGGAAGAAAAAGGGGCGGACACCAACTAAAAAGATACATTTGCAGAGCTTTAGGTGGCAAATTCTGCACCAGGATGCAACCTTGCTAATAATTAACAGGCAAGGTGCCAGTGTGTCTGGAACAGTCCCAGTAAAAATGCAAAAGGAAAAATGCTGCCTTTTAAAACAAAACTATGGGGCTATGCATATGAAACGTCTGGAGGACGGAACACTCCCGGCTAAGTTTTCCAGGATATGGAAATTTACCAAATAAAATAAGCAAACACCTTTGCGATATAACAACAATAACAATTATAAACTTTCAACCAGCAGTACAAGGTCACATATTGGTCTATGCAGGATAGACACCTTGTCTTTGTTAAGAGTCTTTAACTGAACTTTCCTAACCTTGCCATCAGGGCAAGGAAAGGTCTTTAGTATGATGCCCATAGGCCAGGTATGGCGGGGCAAGTCTTTGTCCTTGAGTCCTCGGTTTTCATTTGTGCACCTTTAAAGTCACTACCGAGATCTGTGTTGTTGTTTGAAAGTCCCAACAGAAATAGAATTTTCATTAGGCCTAGACATAGAAAATGTAAACATTTGCTTTGTTTCAGTTATAAGGAAAACGCAACTAGAGATGAGTGGGACAATTCACCATCTTTCAAGAATACAGACTCCAAATAACCACTGGGAGAAACCACCCCAGAACCATCCTCTGGATGGTTCACAGATGCTGTCACCATGTCAGACTTTCCACATCTATTGCACTCAGCAGAACCGAATTCCCACTCAGCTTCCCTGCCTAGTTCACTGGGGCAAGAATCCTCCGGACTTTCCCTATGAAAATTTGCCTCCCGCCCCTGTTCAACGAAAGACTCCACCAGCCTTTCAGAGCTCTTCTCTAAAATTTCCTTTCTACTGTCATTTTCCAGCCTTTCAGCCCTGTTCTTCTTGTCACTTTGACCATCTGTATGGAAAACAGGAGGTGGGGAGGAGGAAGAAGGGCAGGAATGACAAATGGCGTGGTTGATGGTGAGACTGACAATGGAACCATGACTTCTGCTACCACCAATGAAGACTTGTGAGAAGTGCTATCATCCAAAGACAGGTCACTGCCACTCCCACTCAGCTTCTTCTTGCTCTGAATGGCCAGAAGTAGATTTCTCTGATGGCCTTTTAGAAGACTTGGAGCCAGTGGCAAGCGGAGAGGTGATAGTCTTAAGGTTGATTGATTGATTGATTTTATTATTTATGAGTCGCCCTCCACGTCAGTGCTCCGGGCGACTTACACACAAAAACACAGAAAAGAATTCAATAGTTAAAAGCTAAGAATAAATAGATTAATTAAAATAGTTCCAGTAGCTCAGGCTAAGTCTGGGAGGTGTCCTTAGCCATAAGCCTTCGGAAGAGCCAGGTCTTCAGTGCGGTCAGGAACTGGGGCATGTCCCGGATAGCTCTCTGATCCGCCGGCATCAAGTTCCAAAGGACAGGGGCCGCGATGGAAAAGCTCTCCGTCTCGTGGTGTCGAGGCGGGCCTCACTCACACCTGGGGATGCGGAGAAGGTCCCTGTTTCCTGAGCGCGACCTTATATGAGCTGGTTCGGACATGCGGTCTTTGTAATAAGCTGGGCCGGCACCATGGAGGGCCTTTCAGGTAAGCGACTGGATCTTGTGGATGGCTCTGAGCTCGACTGGCAGCCAGTGCAGGCGCTGCAGAGATGGCGATATGGCATCTCAGTGGTGTCCCGGTGAGGAGTCGGGCGGCTGCATTCTGCACCAGCTGGATTTTACGAGTGGTGGACTGCGGCAACCCCACGTACAAAGGCATTACAGTAGTCCAGCCGTGATGTCACTGTGGCATGGACCACAGTAGCCAGCGCATCTGATGGAAGGTAAGGTGCCAGTTGACGTGCCTGGCGTAGGTGGAAAAAAGCTCCCTTACTTGTCGCAGCAACCTGGGCCTCCAGTGAGAGTCTCGAGTCTAGTATCACACTGAGACTCTTCACCGACGGGGCCGGGATCAGCGGCTCTCCCTCAAAGAGAGGCAGCGGAATGGGTGGCTCTGGGCGTCCCGGCCATAGAATCTCAGTCTTTGATGGATTGATCTTGAGTTTGTATGAGCGAAGCCATCTGGTCACTGCCTCTAGTCCTTGTCTGAAGTTCTCAGGCACCGATGTTACACCTGGCTCAAGCTTCAGCAGAAGCTGGGTGTCATCTGCATATTGGTAGCACCCCAATCCAAAACTTCTGGCTATGCTTGCCAAGGGTTGGACGTAGATGTTAAAAAGCGTTGGTGACAAAATGGCGCCTTGGGGGACTCCACAGTCCAGGGTGGATTTCTTGGACACTTGGCCTCGCCACTCAACACGCTGCGCACGGCCCCGCAGGAAGGAATCGAACCAGGCCAAAGCTGTGCCTTGAATCCCAATGGCTGATAGTCGCCGCAACAGCAAGTCATGGTCCACCGCGGTCGAACGCCGCGGTGAGGTCAAGCAGCACCAGGATAGCCGAACCTCCCTTCTCCAATTGGCGGCGGATGTCGTCCGTAATGGCCACCAGGGACGGTCTCGGTCCCGTGTCCGGCGCGGAAACCCGATTGGCAGGGGTCCAGGCTTCCTGAGGTTTCCAGGAATTCCTGTAATTGGATCGCTACTGCCCGTTCAATCAGTTTCCCGAGGAAGGGTAGGTTTGAGACAGGTGATCCATGGCAGTGTCAGTAGAGGGTGGACTCAATGCTGATTTTTTTCTTCTTCACTGCTTTGTGTGAATTCAAAGCCATTACCTCCAGCTGCTTAGACACTTTCATTTTCCGTGGCTTTTTCTCCTTTTCTGCCACATGCCTGTTGTTTGACAAAGCGGGCCTATCTGGCTTAAAGGGCAAAGGGGCTATCCAATTTCCCTCTGCACTTTGCATTACTTGGGAGTTCATGATCTCCAAGGATCTTTGCTCATCTTTTGAGCGGGCTAAGGCTTTGTCTCTTTCAGAGTCTTTAAAGATGGAGGAATACTCTGGAGTTATTCCTTGACAAAAGATAGAGATGTGGCGTGAGGCAACTACGCATGGGACGTCCACTCCTAAGCACGCTCGCTTGACTGGAGTCCAACGACAATGGTGGGTGCATCTTGTTCATGCACACTGGGCCTATAACTGTCCAGCCTAGAGGAGTTGCTGCGCGATGGGTGCGCCTGGCGGTCCTTTAACTTGGTCGTTGACGCAAAACAAGCTCAGACAATCCGCACCAAGCAAAAGAGCAATGTCCACATCTGGCCGGAAAGCTGGTATGGCATTCTTCAGCCTTCGCAGGTGTGGATGGGCCTCCACAACTTCCCTGGTTGGAATTTGATCTTTATTCCGTGGGATGGAGGAACACTCTATGAGGTCTGGCAGCTTGAACTGTCTCTTCTTGTCGCAAGAGGAGACGACAAAACCAGACGCTATGCGACCCTGCAACTTCTTCCTCCCCCGAACACGTTGTCATAGTGTAGTTGACCATCTTTGATTTAAGGCCGAACATGCGGAAGAAAGCTGGAGTAGCCAGGAAGCGTCGCTCTGGGGATCCAACGCCACATAAAGTCTCTTTCTAAGCCATGGGCACTTGGCTGGGTAGACATCTGCCAAGCAAATGGGATGACAAACTCTAGACCGGTGTGCATCAGAGCACAGCTCAGTGCAGGCAACTGCTGACACCTCCACATCTCTCTGTGGTGTGGCTGACCTGTCGGCGTCTTCGGCCGCTGGCTTCTCCTTGGATGGACCGTCCCCTTTAGAGTGGGAGGTGGCCTCGGAGTTGTGCATTGCGGTGCAATGTCTTGGGCTGCTGCATTCCTCACACTTGATAGCCTCTTTGCAGTTCGATGCAAAGTGTGGAGTTGCACCACAGCACCTGAAGCAGATTCCTAGCTTTTGAGCCAGCTGCTGTCTCTCCTTGTATGGCTTCTTGCTGAACTCTCGGCAATTGGCCAAACTGTGAGGCTTTTGGTGGATAGGGCAAAGGACTTCCTTCCCCTCTGGCCTTGGTGCATCGGTCCTGTGCTGGGTTTCAACAGCCTTCACGCTGACCGGTCTCTTGGCCTCTCTAAGCGGTTTCCTGTCCACATTGGAGGGTTTCTCCAACTGAGTCCCTTGGTACAATGCTGGCAGACCTGTTTGAGGGTCATTCCTCTCTCTGGCGGCCCGGTCGATGAACTTGACCAGGTGAGAGAACGGTGGATACGCCTGGGCGTGGGCCTCCTTGAAGTTGAAAACCTCTCTCCCCAAAATTCCTGCAGAGCGAAGGGAAGCTTACTAAGAATCTGGCGCTGGGACAGATGTTGATCGAGGCACGCCAGTCCAGGCAACTCTGGGTTGTCTTTAGCCGTTTCCAACTGTGCCAGGAGGTCACTAAGGTCCCACAGAAGCTTGCAGTCCTTAAGCTTCAGAGTTGGGAACCTTTGCAGCTTGTCCATCAGAGATTCTTCAATCTCCGTGCTGGTTCCAAACCTTTGGTCTAACCTGCGCCATGCCTTTTCCAAGGCTTTGATGGGGTCGGCTACGTGGACTGCGTAAATGTTCTTAACTTGAGAAGAAGAGTCTGGACCCAACCAGGCGCCCATCAAAGTCAGCTCTTCTTCAGGTGACAACCTCAGGTCCCTAATTGCTCTTTTGAAAGTGACCTTCCAGAGAAGGAACTCTTCGGCTTTGTCCGAAAACCTTTCGACCCCCTTGTCCTTCAAGTCTCTTCTGGGACTTCTTAAGATTGGGGTGAGCTGGAATTCTGGGGTTGCTGGGGACAAATGCGGTGTAGGCTGCTGCTGGGTAAGGTCCCATGGTGCCTCCGCTGTTGATCTTTGACCCTTAGGATGAAGGTCGTCTCTTGTTGATGGACTGGCAGCTCTTCTGGAACTAGCCGAAAGGGTGCTGAGCTTTAGAGGTCTTGCAGGTGGTCCTGGAGCCGTAGTGGGAGGCACAGGAAGCCTGAGCAAAGACGAACTCCCCACTATGGCACTCTGTACTTTGGGCAACTCAAAGGCAACTTTAGGGCCCTGGTCCGGCTGAAGTGGGAAATCTTCGTACTCCGCATCAGAAAGCTGGCTGCTTAAACTGCTAAGGTGTGCAAGCACCTTGGAAGAAGGGTCCTGTATTGGCAACTGTCTTACATTCTCTTCTGTAAGCTGCCCATTTAGAGAAAATTCTCTAGCCAAAACCTCAGCCCTTACACTCTTGGCAGCAGCATCAGCCCTTACTCTAAGCATCTCTATCTCACTTTGCCTTTGGGCCTGTTCCAACTGGCTTTGGGCCTGTTCCAACTGGAGTCGCTGTTCCTCCTCTTTGAAGAGGAGGGACTGATCGGCTATCCTTGCTTCAACTTGGGCCTCTGTGATCTCGCGCTGCAGCTTGAGACGCAAAACAGCTTCTGAAGAGAAAGAGCTTCCGGCATCTGAAGATTTATGGGAGCGGCTATGCTTAGATGATGCATACTCTCTCAACTTGGATGCCTTACTAGAGTGGCTAGACTTAAAGCTAAGCGCCACTGAAGGCGACTTTAAAAGATTGGTCTCGTGGCTGCCTAAGGGAGACTGGTTTCCCTTAGGCACAGACCTAGGATTAACAGGTGGAGAACTAAATTCTAGGGTATCTAGAACTGCTCTTACCCTATCCTCCTTTTCACTGGTGTCAGCCAAGACACTCACTATCTTTAGCTCTGAGTCCTTATCATTGATACGCTCAATGACCTGGACTGCTTCAGACACCAAACCCTTCCACAGGTCGAAGGCCTGTTCAAGGTCTGACCTTAACATGGATGGCACCTTTGTAATGCCCACGCTCTACTCTGTGCATTAGAGTTGCGATGCGTTCCCATGCTGAGGCTATCTTAGCATGGAGGAGCTCCTCTTTCTCAACTAGCTGGGCTAGCATCCTGGCTGAAGGGTGTTTTTCCCTCTGGGGCCTTACAACATGACCTTCAGACCCAACTCTGCTTACATCATCTTGCAATTGCACAGACATTGTGAACCCTTATAGTAAAAAATAAATTTTCAATAAAGGCAAATGCAATACACAATGAAATGCACAGCACTCAAACACAACAATAAATGACCATGCAATGATGCTTTGCAAGGAGCAAGATGTTGGTGCCAAAATTCGATGGGCAAACTGCTAGACGACAACAAGGTAGCAATTTGCTGCTGGAAGCCTTCTTAGCGAAGATCAACAATGAAGGGAGGAGCTTCTTTGGCGCTTATAGCGCAAGCTACTAAAATGGCAGCTTTGCCAAATTTTCAAGCACCTCGTGCTCCGCGGCTCGGGGCCTACCGCCGAAGGAGCAACGAGGCCGACATTGGAAGGTGGGAGAGAAGCGCCTTCTCCCCGCTGTGCAGAGATGTCACCGCTGGTCGACTGTTCCAGCCGAAATCTTCGCTGACGTGAAGGCTGGCTGTTCTTTCTTGGCGTTGCCGGGCCCAGCCGGGTCCCAGTCTGGCGCTGCTGGGCTCAGCACTTTAGTGCGAGCCCAAACTGCCGCTGGAGCTCCGCGGCTCGGGGCCTGCCGCCGAAGGAGCCCGACGAGTTGGTGGGTGCTGCACAGCTGTGCAAACCCAGGGACAGCCGCGGGGGCTGCTAGCGTGCGCACACGCGAACCCAAAACAGCCGCTGGAGCTCCGCGGCTCGGGGCGTGCCGCCGAAGGAGCCCGACGAGTTGGTGGGTGCTGCACAGCTGTGTAGATCCAGGGGCAGCTGCGGGGGCTGCTAGCGTGCACACACGCGAACCCAAAACAGCCGCTGGAGCTCCGTGGCTCGGGGCGTGCCGCCGAAGGAGCCCGACGAGTTGGTGGGTGCTGCACAGCTGTGTAGACCCAGGGGCAGCCGCTGAGGCTACGCGCACGCACACGCGAGCCAAAGGACTGCCAGAACTGAGGGAATGGAGCCCCACTTCCTCACCTTTCTTCAGTCTGGCAGCAAGCTTGCTGGCTCAGACCACAAAATAAAATCTCTAAGGCCGTGCAGGCTCAACTGAGGCGGATAGGACCGCAGGGCCGTAAGTACTATGCCGTCACACCAGGTCTGTTTAAAATTAAAACTGGCAGATGTGTTGTCCTTTCTATCTGGTGGACTGCAGAGCGCTTGCTGAAAAAGCTAGGTGGTCTGGCAACCCAAAAAACACTCCAAAATAAAGTTGAAAATCAAACAGTTTATTCAATAACAAAGTCTTTGCAGGACTTGGCACAGCTTCTTAATGGTTGCAAAAAACCAGAAAAAAGCAGACTGGAAATGCCTTGGGTTGTTGCTCAAAAGATTCCCACTGCTTCTTTTTGGATGGCAGGAAACCAGATATTTCCCACCCTGGTCCTAGGTGTTTGGTTGAAGGAACCACTCCTTCCCCCTCTAAACCTAAGCTCAGTCCAAAAGGTGACCTAAAGCTGGGCTGGTAACCAGATGTCTATCCTATACAGCATGCAAAGCCAGTCTCTGCAAGGTACCATAAACTCATCTGGTTCCAGCAGTCCCCCAGCTAATGGTCAAGCAAATAGCAATCAGCAGGTCAGCATGCAGGTCAGCACCCAGGTCAGCACCCATGTAAGCACCCAGTATGCACCCAGTAAGCACCCAGTACTTACGGTGACCCTTTCGGAGCCAATCCTGGCTGGCCAAACACACATCTGGCTTCCTTCCCTCTCTGAAAGGAACTAAAAACACTTTCTAAAATGGAGGCCAATCCCCAGGAAGAAAAAGGGGCGGACACAAACTAAAAAGATACATTTGCAGAGCTTTAGGTGGCAAATTCTGCACCATGCTGCAACCTTGCTAATAATTAACAGGCAAGGTGCCAGTGTGTCTAGAACAGTCCCAGGAAAAAATGCAAAAGGAAAAATGCTGCCTTTTAAAACAAAACTATGGGGCTATGCATATAAAACGTCTGGAGGACGGAACAGTCTCCATGGTGTGCCAGTGTCTCCAAATCAGGATTAAGTGTTTCCATAGTGTGCCAGTGACTTCAAAACAGGAATGAGTGTTTCCATAGTGTGCCAGTTTCTCCAAATCAGGATTGAGTGTTTCCATAGTGTACCAGTGTCTCCAAATCAGGGTTGAGTGTTTCCATAGTGTACCAGTGTCTCCAAATCAGAGTTGAGTGTTTCCATAGTGTGGCCGAACCAGGAAGCCCAAAAATCCAGGAGATCCAACTGCAGAGAGTCCCCAGTATTCCTCTTGGCCCATGGCCTAAGTTGCATCAGTACCAGACCTTTTTTTCTCCCACTTCTGCCCCACTCAGTCCCATACATCACACTGCACCAACTTCGTCCCTCCCAGTACACCCAGCCACCATTGCCTCCCATTGCCCCACCTACACAACATTTGCACAGCCAATAGCACATGAAAGACACCTCAGCCAGACACCAAACAGCACATTAGCAATAAACCAGGACATTCTCCACCCCAGCACCACCAAAACCCACACATGGCAACATCACATTGAACCCCATAAACAGACCAGGGTCTTCAGCTGCAGGGAGTTCCACAGCTTTTTCTCCATCTTGGGCCGGGTGGCACAAGAACAAAAAGCCCACAAAATGGCCCCTTCTTCCTCTCTCTTTACCTCTGCCTGAGCTCCATTTTCTCCTGACACAACAATAGCCACTGCAGCAACAGCAAGCACCCATTTCCTGTAAGCAACATCAGTTTTCCCCTGAGGGCATCACCTGCCCTCGGCCACATTGTTCAAAACAATGACTCACACAGCTGCTCCAAAGGTGGGGGCACAAGTGACCTTTTTACCCAGTCACCATGAGGAGGATTTTCACCACAGTTACCAGTTTGAGAGATCTAGTTTCTCCAAGTACACTGGCCCCTTTTGCCCTTTTCTTCCTGCTGCATTTCCCCGGACCATTCCTGGACTGCTCTTCACAGCTGATTCCAGCAAGAGCCTTGCCACAGCCCATAGATCATGGACCCCAGAGGCTCCCTTTCTGGGTAAACCGTGTCCGATGTTTTCCGGAGGGGTTTTGCCCAGATTGCAAGGGGACTGAAAGGGAACCCAGGTCTTTTGGGCTTTGGGAGAAGCAGTTCACCAAGGACACTCCCCAGTTGAACATTCCCAGCCCTTTTCCCTTCTGACCACATGGACTTTGTGACTCTTTGCCAATCTACTGCACTCCAGAAGTCATTCTGCCCCTTTGGAGAATTATAGTTTCCACAAGGACGTTCCTTCCTTTGGACATTTCCTGCTTTCCCCTTTCACATCATGGACCCTCAAATGACTTTGCCTCTGCTTGGCACCCCAGCCCCAAAGGCTCTACAGTTCTCAAGGACCACGGAGGACTACAACTCCCAGGAAGTGCCTGTTTTGAAGATCATTACTCTGGGAGCAACAGCTGCATGGGAATGTATTTGGGGATGATTGTTGGGGATCCCTGTATTGTCTTGTACTTTGTACCCCTCATGTGTTCCCTTTTGTATCAATGTAACCTCTAAGCTAAAAGCCCTCAGCAGAGCGTTCCAAGGATGAACAGCACAATAATCCATTTTTCTACCCAATTTTACCTTGCACAGATAATAACCCTGGGGAAGAGACGTTGGGTTTCTTCGTGGGGTGAGGCCCACACTTTATGCCCACGACTTCCCTGCATAGGTCCCTATTATTCTCGGAGCTTGGCCAATAATAGGGAATATGTAATGGTCATGTAAACAGACCCAAAACACGGTTGCTTCATGCGAGCTTCGGAACCTCGCAGCCAGCCCCAATAGCTCTCTCAGGACCATTTTAAACTAAGCAACCATGCTTCCAAACCCTGCCAGGGCTCCCATCCGCGGAGAGTTCCCCGATTCCGCCATTATGAGCCTGGATCCCCCCCCGCTCGTGTCTCCCTTGGCCTCGGAGCTGGACCCCCAAGGGATCATGGGCTCTGGCAAACCCCAAGTCACACAGCCACCCCATAGCTGACCAGAGTGGACTTCGACCCCCGCTCACCGGCTGCAATAAGTTATACTTTGGCCATTTTTAACTGAGAAACCATGCTTCCGCTAGACTGAAACTCTCAACACAAAGGAGTTTCAGCCAGGACAAAAGATTCCCATTAAGGCACTCAGGACAAACAATAAACAGGAAGGTGGGCTTTCACATCAGAGGCCCCCCAGCCGCAAGGTATCTCAGCCATAGGTTACTTCCTCCACCCAGCCGTTTCTCCCTTTGTGTCTTTTCCCGCCTTGCTAGCTAGCTAGGATAGGCTCGTTCGAATTCTGGCGCGCTTCTCCTATTGGCCAAAGCGCGCCGGTCTCCTCCTGGCTCAGCTGACTTTGACAGCCAGGCCAATCAGCTGAAGCTACACATGGAAGGGGAAGGCGCCCGATTCAAATGTAAATGACTGCTTTTGACTGCTTTTCTATATATTGGACTGCTTTTCCATTAAAGACTATGTTTTTGCCTTTGGATTCCTGGCGTGGCATTACATCCTATTCAGCTGAAGTGTCTCCAAATCAGGGTTGAGTGTTTCCATAGTGTGCCAGCATCTCCAAATCAGGGTTGAATGTTTCCATAGTGTGCCAGCATCTCCAAATCAGGGTTGAGTGTTTCCATAGTGTGCCAGCATCTCCAAATCAGGGTTGAGTGTTTCCATAGTGTACCAGTGTCTCCAAATCAGGGTTGAGTGTTTCCATAGTGTGCCAGTTTCTCCAAATCAGGGTTGAGTGTTTCCATAGTGTGCCAGTGTCTCCAAATCAGGGTTGAGTGTTTCCATAGTGTACCAGTGTCTCCAAATCAGAGTTGAGTGTTTCCATAGTGTGCCAGCGTCTCCAAATCAGAGCTTAGTGTTTCCATAGTGTGCCAGCATCTCCAAATCAGGGTTGAGTGTTTCCATAGTGTGCCAGGGTCTCCAAATCAGGGTTGAGTGTTTCCATAGTGTGCCAGTGTCTCCAAATCAGGGTTGAGTGTTTCCATAGTGTGCCAGTGTCTCCAAATCAGAGTTGAGTGTTTCCATAGTGTGCCAGCATCTCCAAATCAGGGTTGAGTGTTTCCATAGTGTGCCAGCATCTCCAAATCAGGGTTGAGTGTTTCCATATAGTGTGCCAGTGTCTCTCAAATCAGGGTTGAGTGTGTTTCAGCATCTCCAAATAGTGTGCCAGTGTCTCCAAATCAGGGTTGAGTGTTTCCATAGTGTGCCAGTGTCTCCAAATCAGGGTTGAGTGTTTCCATAGTGTGCCAAATCAGGGTTGAGTGTCTCCAAATCAGAGTTGAGTGTTTCCATAGTGTGCCAGCATCTCCAAATCAGAGTTGAGTGTTTCCATAGTGTGCCAGCATCTCCAAATCAGGGTTGAGTGTTTCCATAGTGTGCCAGCATCTCCAAATCAGGAGTGTTTCCATAGTGTGCCAGTGTCTCCAAATCAGGGTTGAGTGTTTCCATAGTGTGCCAGCATCTCCAAATCAGAGTTGAGTGTTTCCATAGTGTGCCAGCATCTCCAAATCAGGGTTGAGTGTTTCCATAGTGTGCCAGCATCTCCAAATCAGGGTTGAGTGTTTCCATAGTGTGCCAGTGTCTCCAAATCAGGGTTGAGTGTTTCCATAGTGTGCCAGTGTCTCCAAATCAGGGTCGAGTGTTTCCATAGTGTGCCAGCATCTCCAAATCAGGGTTGAGTGTTTCCATAGTGTGCCAGCATCTCCAAATCAGGGTTGAGTGTTTCCATAGTGTTCTCCAAATCAGGGTTGAGTGTTTCCATAGTGTGCCAGCATCTCCAAATCAGGGTTGAGTGTTTCCATAGTGTGCCAGCATCTCCAAATCTGGATCGAGTGTTTCCATAGTGTGCCAGTGTCTCTAAATCAGGGTTGAGTGTTTCCATAGTGTGCCAGTGTCTCCAAATCAGGGTTGAGTGTTTCCATAGTGTGCCAGCGTCTCCAAATCAGGGTTGAGTGTTTCCATAGTGTGCCAGTGTCTCCAAATCAGGGTTGAGTGTTTTCCATAGTGTGCCAGCATCTCCAAATCAGGGTTGAGTGTTTCCATAGTGTGCCAGCATCTCCAAATCAGGGTTGAGTGTTTCCATAGTGTGCCAGCATCTCCAAATCAGGGTTGAGTGTTTCCATAGTGTGCCAGTGTCTCCAAATCAGGGTTGAGTGTTTCCATAGTGGGTTGAGCCAGCCATCTCAGGGTTGAGTGTTTCCATAGTGTGCCAGCATCTCCAAATCAGGGTTGAGTGTTTCCATAGTGTGCCAGTGTCTCCAAATCAGGGTTGAGTGTTTCCATAGTGTGCCAGCATCTCCAAATCAGGGTTGAGTGTTTCCATAGTGTGCCAGCATCTCCAAATCAGGGTTGAGTGTTTCCATAGTGTGCCAGCGTCTCAAATCAGGGTTGAGTGTTTCCATAGTGTGCCAGCATCTCCAAATCAGGGTTGAGTGTTTCCATAGTGTGCCAGCATCTCCAAATCAGGGTTGAGTGTTTCCATAGTGTGCCAGCATCTCCAAATCAGGGTGGAGTGTTTCCATAGTGTGCCAGCATCTCCAAATCAGGGTTGAGTGTTTCCATAGTGTGCCAGCATCTCCAAATCAGGGTTGAGTGTTTCCATAGTGTGCCAGCATCTCCAAATCAGGGTTGAGTGTTTCCATAGTGTGCCAGCATCTCCAAATCAGGGTTGAGTGTTTCCATAGTGTGCCAGCATCTCCAAATCAGGGTTGAGTGTTTCCATAGTGTGCCAGCATCTCCAAATCAGGGTTGAGTGTTTCCATAGTGTGCCAGCATCTCCAAATCAGGGTTGAGTGTTTCCATAGTGTTCTCCAAATCAGGGTTGAGTGTTTCCATAGTGTGCCAGCATCTCCAAATCAGGGTTGAGTG
>JARBWK010003004.1:0-13492 GCA_030556195.1 Anolis apletophallus | reverse complement strand
AGGCCTCCGCCTGCTCTCGCCCCCAGCCGTTCCCCAGCTGATCGTCCTGCGGGGGCCAAGAGGAAGGGTGCCGCTGCCGCCATCCAATCGCGGCCTCTGTGTGGCCTTGTGTTGGCAGACAGGCTGGAGGAGCGGCGGCTTTGGCTGATCGCCCTGGTGACCCAGAAGACGATCAAGTTCGATTGTTCTCCGGAGTGGCGGGCTGTCTGCTGACACAGGCCCCAGAGCCTGCAATGGGATGGCGGCAGCGGCACCCCTTCCTCTTGGCCCCGCCCCCGACACCCTTCTCCCCGGGCCGGACAGAATTGGCTGCCGGGCTGCATCCGTCCCAGGTCTGGTCTAGATCCGTCCCATAGGTTGCCCAGGTCTGGTCTAGATCCAGGAAAGTCACGCGGAGGGAAAGACATCTGACGTGGAGGGAAGGCATCCGCACCCAAACAGGGTTAAATACCCAGTTTGGATGCGGAGGTCTTTCCCTCTGCGTCAGAACTGGGGCGAAAGCCGCACTCGGAAGGGAAGGCCAGGAAAGGGAAACCCGCCGATTCCTTTCCGAAAATGTCGGCAGTGGCTTTGAAATGGCTTCCGGATTGCTTACATTGCTTCAAAACCGCTTCAAAAGTGAATTTTATCCAAATTCATTCCAATTTTATGAGCATCCTGACAAACCTACCCAGGCCTACTCGATACACACACACAAATATTTTTTGTATTTATTTGCCATGCTTCTATACCGCCTCTCTCAGCCCGAAGGCGACTCGAGGCGATGAACAAGTGGCAACAAGTGCCCATATACAATACATCACAAGATAAAAACAGTCATATAAAAACATATAAAATTAATAGTTAAAAACTACAAAATACAAATCTCAGCTCCACAATCTTAAAATTGGTTTCTGTTTCGTCGTCATAGTAATCCTTGATCTCGATTAAAGTTCATCTGTGAATGCTTGCTCGAAAAGCCAAGTCTTGACTTTCTTACGAAATGTCAGGAGGGAGGGGGCCGATCTGATGTCACTAGGAAGGGAGTTCCAAAGCCGAGGAGCCCTGTCTCTCGTCCCTGCCAGGCGCGCCTGCAAAGCAGGCGGGACCGAGAGCAGGGCCTCTCTGGATGATCTTAAGCATCTTGATGGTTCATAGGGAGAGATGCGTTTGGACAGGTAAGTTGGACCAGAACCGTTTAGAGCTTTAAAGGCCAAAACCAGCACTTTGAATTGTGCCCGGTAGCAGACTGGTAGCTAGTGGAACTGGCACAACAGGGGAGTTGTACGCTCCTGTTATCAACCTGGCTGCTGTCCGTTGGACCAATGGAAGCTTCCGAGCAGTCTTCAAAGGCAGCCCCACGTAGAGAGTGTTGCAGTAATCTATATGGGATGTAACCAGAGCATGGACTACTGTGGCCAAGTTAGATTTCCCAAGGTACGGGCGCAGCTGGTGCACAAGTTTTAATTGTTTAATAATAATAATAATAATAACTTTATTTCTTGTGAGTCGCCCTCCACCGTTGGTGCTCCGGGCGACTTACATCAATTAAAAAACACAGGTACATCAATTAAAAACACAGGTACAGAGAACCATAAAGGGCCCCGCCTCCAGGTTAGCTAGTCAGTCCCCAAACGCCTGGCAGAAGAGCCAGGTTTTCAAGTCGGACAGGAATCTGGCTGGGGCCGATGTGGCCCTGAGAGCAGGCGGGAGTGTGTATTCCAGATCACAGGGGCCACCACAGAGAAGGCACTCCGTCGGGTCTTTGTCAGCTGCGCCTCTCACCCCTGGGATAACTATACGGTCACCATTTATTGCACGCTGGTCTTTCACTGCGTTGGTCTGTCAGCCCGATCGCTCAGATAGGCTGGTCCGGTTCTTTGCCGTGCTTTGAAGGTAAGCGCCATGAGTTTATAGATCACTCTGAACTCTGTAGGCAGCCAATGAAGAGCTTTTAGGATTGGTGAGATATGGTTCCTAGCCGATGCCCCGGCAATGAGTCTGGCCGCTGCATTCTGAACAAGTCTCAACCTCCAGTCGTGGACAGCGGTAGACCCGCATACAGGGCATTGCAATAGTCGAGTCGAGACCACGGTGGCATGTATCACAGTCTTCAGCGCCTCTGATGGTAGGTAGGGGGCCAACCGTCGGGCCCTGCAAAGATGAAAGAAGGCGCCCTTGGCTGCAGCCTGGATCTGGGCTTCCATCGTCAGCCTCTCGTCCAGAATCACTCCCAGGCTCTTCACCGCCGGAACCGGAGACAGGGGCTCGCCTTCAAAGAATGGTAGTGGTGAGTGAGAGTCGGTCGGCCAGGCCAGAGGATCTCCGTTTTGCCGGATTGATTTTTAGCCTGTGTGCTCTGAGCCAGCTTGTTACCGCCCTCAGCCCCTGACTAAAGCTTTCAGGCACCGACGACATCCCTGGGTCGAGCTTCAGCAACAGCTGTGTGTCGTCGGCGTATTGGTAGCAATTGAAACCATGGCTCCTAGCGATACTGGCCAGGGGCTGGACATAGATGTTAAAGAGGGTGGGGGACAAGATGGCACCCTGAGGGACCCCGCACTCCAGCCCGCATTTCCTAGAGACCTGGCCCTGCCACTCGATCCGCTGCGAGCGGCCCCGCAGGAACGATCCTAGCCAAGTTAATAAATATTACACATTCCAAAAAGCCAAATCCATGCATAACTGAACTTGAGCAAACCCATATCACTTTAGCATCCATTCACTTCTAAATTAATTATGTCCGGTTTCCCTCAGCAGTTACCAAACTCAAAACTCAAGAACAGGAAATGTAATGTTAGCATATTGTCAAAGGCTTTCATGGCTGGAATCACTGGGTTGTTGTAGGTTTTGGGGGCTCTATGGCCATGTTCTAGAAGCATTCTCTCCTGACATTGCGTCTGCATTTATGGCAGGCATCCTCAGAGGTTGTGAGGTTGTGTGATCTCACAATAACTGAGGATGTTTGCCATAAATGTAGGCAAAACATCAGGACAGAATGCTTCCAGAACATGGCCATATAGCCCAAAATACCTACAACAACTTAGTAATGTTGGTGAACAGGAAAAGAGATTTAAAGATGGGCTTATAGCCAACCTTTAAAACGGTGGCATAGACACAGAGAACTGGGAAGCTCTGGCCCTTGAACGCTCCAAGTAGAGGTCAGCTGTGACCAGCAGTGCTGCAGAATTTGACGAGTCACGGAGGGAGGGCAAAAAGGGGAAACATGCCAAGAGGAAGGGGAATGTGTCAAGCCAACCCTGACCAGGACTGCCTTCCACCTGGAAACCGATGTCCTCACTGCGGAGAACATGTGGATCAAAAATAGGACTCCCCAGCCACTTATGTGCCCATTGCCAAGACACTACACTTGAGCGATCACCTAAACTAAGTGCATACAAGAGACATGGGGAAGGGAAACCCTCAGCCTATTCTAAGCTAACTAACTTGTTTCTCATTGAAGACTTAATACTTGAAGAGTGTGGGTTTGAATCCCAACAAAAACACAGAATTTTGCACAGAAAAAAAATCTGCATTGCAAAAAACCCTTCAAAAAGCACATGCCAAAAAGAGCCACCCAACCCAACTCCATCATACTCCGCCCCAAAAAGAATGATGCAGGTATAAAGAGGATTTTCCATATGTCGCTAACATGTAAATCCTACAGAACATGAGCTTTTTTTGCATATTATTCTTTCCATGGCTTTCTGTTATGCTTTTGGTCTCCCTCTCGCTTTATGGAATTCAAGGGCACCGTTTCTTCCAGGGCATCCATTATTTATTTAGGCTACCCGTTCATTTCCATTGCATTAATGCCCAGTCTTGTTCGGCACTTAGCCTGGCGACACAATCAGACTTTCCTCTCCCTTTTATTATGCATATACCGAAGCGAGTATGTTTCCATTTCTACAATACTTGCATTGAAACTTTTTTTTTTTGCATCTAGGCTCAAATATTGTAACGCTGCGAGGCTGCGCATGAATGAATCATGCTAATTGGGGGGAAAGGAATTAAGACCATGCTGTTAAATTTATGAAACTTCATTAAAAATTAAAGATTCGCTCTTAAGGCAGGATTGATATGAATGGCCAGGCAACACTTGCTGGGAGAACGAAGACTTGAAAAAATGTAACTAATGTCCCATTCCTTGGAATCGAAAGTATCTTCAGATCCACATTTCCATCAAAATGCTTGCATATTGGCTAGGTCTTTGCGGTCTTGTGTTTGGAACGTTGGACTGTTACTCTGGAGATCAGACCTTTTGACTGAATTATGAGGCCATTAAAGAACTCCAGGAACGCTGAGGAATGCAGAAGGAACAACAAGGGACGCTGAGAGATGAGGAATGCATCAGCTCCCCCTGGTGGCCAGAGTTTCCCTCTGTTCGTCTATATATGTGTGTTTGTGAAAAACGGCAGGGATTGTCTGCTAAGTATGTGTACCTTAGGGTTGCCAACTGTCCCTTAATCTAAGGGACGTCCCTTATTTCGGCCCCAAATTTCCTGTCCCTTATTTTCAGCTTCTGTATTGACGGGACAGGTGGCAGCAGGAGGCGAGGCTGGGCCAGTACATATACAGTGAATAAACAGCAGGACTCCTAGGTCAAAACAGATAAACACCAAAAGATGTATGCATAAGCACACTAATGAGGACAAACCTATATATGTAAAAGGAAAAAGTATAGTAATACAGCCCTATATGTAGTAAAGCATGGATGTGGGGCATGCAATGGTGTAGTAAACCCCCAGATGGTGCAGTGTCTCTCGGAAAGTATCCAGGTACAGTGATAAATACAAAATAAATCACACTGGTATTATGTGGACTCCGCAGGACATAAATGTCGCTGAATAACACCAAGAAATTAAATAATATATGGCAATGAAGACAGCAAACCCGCATATACAGTAATGGCAATATACAGGGAGAATATCGTTGCGCGCAATGCCGGACTACATTGCCCAAGTGGCTAGCGTGAAAGTCTCATCAGCGGTCTCGCGATCGTTCGCTTCGAGTAAAGATGGCTATCGGGACTACATTACCCAGTGTGCCACAGGGGAAGGCTCAAGTCTCGTAGGAGTGAAACCAATGTGTGATAGTATGAGCGGATGTGTTCTCGCGATGGTAAAGGTCCCCTTACGTCACGAGCCGAGCCGGGCAAGGTTTCCCCGAACCCGGAAGTAAGTTGTAAAAGTGCCAAAACAATTGTATGGGTGGCTCAAATGGAGCGAAAATGATAATAAAAGTAATGTCAATAATGTGTAGTCCGGTATTCGTCCCTGGAAATCAATGCTGACCTTGTCCTAGATGACGGGCCGCACAGCGGGGCGTTCCTGCGGTGGATGCGTCATCAGTCCGAATGCACGCCACCCACAAACGTCCAAGGGCTAAATAGAAGTATAGGGTGTCCCAAATCGTTGAATGTATGAAGACACAGTGGTCTGAGTTCAAATTGAATTCTCAATGGTTTTATTAACACAGAGTTCTTTTCTTTCAAGGTGCAGGCAACCCAATGACACAAAAGCCGACGGGATTATTTCCATGGGGATTTACTACACCATTGCATGCCCCACATCCATGCTTTACTACATATAGGGCTGTATTACTATACTTTTTCCTTTTACATATATAGGTTTGTCCTCATTAGTGTGCTTATGCATACATCTTTTGGTGTTTACCAGTACATATACACACATACTTCCATCTTCTTCCTCCTCCATCCTGTTACCCCTTTTGGCTCCTCCCGTTTCCTCTCGCCTCCCTGCGCACAGCTGGGAATTGTAGTCCAAGGCTGCCTCCTCTTGATTGAGAGGTGTGCACGACCTTTTTGGGCAGGACTCCATTTCCCAAGAGCCCTCACTCACGGGGGGAGGAGAAGGAAGAGGGAGAAGAGGGTCTGCCGGTCTTCATGGCGTTGCCGGTGAGCGGTCTGAGGGAGCTGCAGGCGCGGCGCGGGAAGATGCAGGCCCACATGAAGCTGCTGATCATGGAGACCCAGAAACAGGTCTGCTGTGCCCTCGACCGCGGGGCCACCTTTACCATTGACCACTGGGAGAGGAAGGAAGGTGACCCCCTGCCAGGCACACAAATCACAGCCACACTGGGGCTGAGGGGCGGGTGGGAGTCTCTGGAGGGCTTTTGAGCCAGATGGGCATCTGTCAGGAGGGCTTGGTTTGTGCAGGCCCGGATCACCCATAAGGCCACACTAGGCCATGGCCTAGGGGCCCAGCTGAGGGGGGGCACCAGATCCGAACCCCCCCAATTTTTTTAAAGTCGATCTTTGGGCGCTTTTGCACCTGTGCGCCATCCACGCCCGCCCCGCGCCCCCTCCCCTTTCCTGCACTCCTCCTTGGCTCCCCCCAAACCTCGCAGCTCCGCGTGCCTCCTTCTTCCTCTACGCACTCCCCCGGGGGTGAGCCTTCCCTTCCTTCCTTCCCTTCCTTCCTCCTCCTCCTCCTTGCCATGCGGTTACCTTCCTCCCCCTCCGTGATGCCAGGCGCGTGGCGAGGAGTCAAGGAAGCCGGGCGCGTGGCGAGGAGGAGGAGAAAGGAAGGGAAGACTCGCCCCCGGGGCGCTCGGAGGAAGCAGGAGGCATGCGGAGCCGCGAGGAGGAGGAGGTGGTGGTGGTGGGGTTGCGGTAGAGGTTGGTTTGGGGGTGTAATTCCAAAGTCTGGCCTAGGGCGCCAAAATTGGTTAATCCGGGCCTGGGTTTGTGCCTTCTTGCAGAATGGCCCAAGTAGATGATATTGCCCTGAATGCATACGAAAGGAGGCTTCTGTTAGACCCAGTCTAAAGATCAGTCAACAGCTGAAAAAGCCAAGGCTGCATCAAAAGGAGTATAGTTAGAGTTGCCTAATGAAGACCAAAAGGATGACGACGATGAGGAGGACTCTCAAAACATAGATTAAAGAATGTGGAGGTGCATTACTTGGAACGTTAACGGGCTTAATAGTGGGAATAAAAGAAAAAGAATTTTCAATAATTTAAAAAGAAAAAAGGCAAATATTATAGCAATACAGGAAACACACATAAAACAATCCGAGGAGCGGCTCTTAAAAAGAGACGACTTAGGCGAGGCATTTATTGCCTCGTCGGAGAAAAAGCGAAAAGGGGTTGTAATCTATGCAGATAGCCTTTTGAAACCCAAATTGATTTTTAAAGATAAGGAAGGTAGATATATCGGGATCTCTGTCATAAACGATACGGACAGAATATTAATTTGTAATGTATACGCCCCGAACGATGCCAATTCTAATTTTTTCAAAGAACTAGAAAAGAAAATAACAGAGCATCAAAAGGATTTCGATAATATTATAATTTTGGGAGACCTAAATGGAGTTATAAACCCGACAATCGATAGATCCCCTGCAGATAAGAAAGGCGGCCAATGGAAAGGTAGACTACCAAAATCCTTTTTTGAGTTGAAGGACTTGTACGATCTGAGAGATAGTTGGAGAGAGAACCACCCGAGAGAGAGAGACTATACCTTTTTTTCAAATAGGCACAGATCCTGGTCTAGAATAGACTATATCTTAACATCTAGTAACCTAACCCACCTGATAGAAGAAAATAAGATACTGCCGAGAACGATCTCTGACCACTGCCCGATTGTATTGCAAATTAAGAAATCAACAGCAGAATTCCATTGGAAATTTCCAATGAGGACCCTAAGGGACCCAAAACAAATAGAAGAAAGTAAAAAGTTGCTAAAAGAATTTTTTCAGATTAACTGTAAAGATAATGACAAAATAGATGTAATATGGGACGCTGGAAAGGCATATATGAGAGGCTATTTCCTAAAACAACAATCAATATGGAAAAAAAAATATCAAAAGGCCGTCGAGGAGCTATATTAAAAAATAGAAGAGCAAGAAAAATACCTTAAGAAGGACCCAAAAAATAAAGAGATAAAAAATAAATTAGACACCCTTCAAAAACAGTTAGAGATATTAGATTTGGAAAAAATAGAAAAAAATCTGAAATATCTCTTCTTTTTTTTTAAACAAATTTTTATTTTATTTTAACACACACAAAAAAACATACCAAACACTCACAGAACATTTACAATTCCCACCACCAACATGAGGATTATTCCCTTTTACATATTCATTTCTTATGGAGACATTTTTTATATATCTTTATCTTTATACCTTTCCATTCTATATACTATATAACATTTGTATCCTATTTCTTATGGCTTGATCTCCAGAATGATTCATAATATGATTCTTTACCCTTGTCCATCTTTCTTCCATTTTTCTCATTCTATTTTCATTAATTTTTGAAGCATTTAATTTCCCATTCATAATTTCAAATTCCATTTGTTCCACCATATAATGATACCATTTGTTTACTGTCCATTTTGATTTATCTTTCCATCCTAATACTATTACTGCTTGTGCACATTCTATTATTGCTTCTTTTATTTCCCTATCATTTTCCGTTTTCACCATTTTTCCTATTACCGCAATTTCCTTTGTTATGATCCACTCATTTCCTAGAATTTGTTTTGCCTGATTTTGTATAGTCTGCCAAAAATGTTGTATATATTCACATTCCCACATCATGTGCATAAATCGCCCTTTCTGTTGGCATCCGTGCCAGCACTGACTACTCCCCTTTTTATAGTAGTATGCTAATTGACAGGGTGTACGATACCATTTATGCAGTATTTTCCTCCTCATTTCTCGTACTCTGGTATTTCTTTTCATCCCTATAATCTCTACCACATTTCTCATCTCTTGTTCCGTAATTTGTAGCTCCATTTCCAACATACTTTTCAAATCCGTATTGTACCTCCATCTGCCTCTAATAGCATTGTATATATATTGCTGGCCTGTGCCTTCATTCCTTCCCATTTGTCTCTTATTATCTTTTCAAAGGCGGTATCTTCACTCTTAACCATATTAATATTATCTTTTATTCTACAGTATGCACAAATTGCTCTTATCTGTAACCAATTTTCTTGTCCAAGCCATTGTTTAATTCTATTCTCCCTTACCATTCCCTCTTTGTTATATAATTGTTCTACCCTCTCTATTCCCTTTTCCTTCAATATCTGGATATTTCTATTCATATTTGATTCCTTATCCTTGTTAATTATCCATACTGTTGACATTTTGGATTTTAAGCTACTTATTTTCCCTTGCCATTTCTTCCACACTTGCATAGTTCCTTTCATTGGTCCTATTAATCTATCTATATTTCTTTTATCCCATTTTCTAAAAAAATTATTTCTTCACAACTTACTCCATTCATTTCCTTTTCAAATCTCACCCATTTTTTATTAGTCACTTGTAGTTCTATTACTCTTTCAATTTGGAAGGCATCACTATATAGTTCTAGACATGGACATCCCCAACCTCCTTTCATTTCTTTTGCCATTATCAATTTTTTTCCTTACTCTTGGTCTTTTCCCCCTTCAACCCAATTATTTAATTTCCTATCCCATTCCTTTAATTTTGTCATCGGAGGAATTCCTGGGAGAGCCTGAAATAGGTACATCATCTTTGGAATTATCAATATTTTCAATGCCCTTATCCTAGACATCTGTCTCAAATTCTTATTCTTCCACCCACTCATTTGTTTTAACATTCTCTTCCATACCATTTTGTAATTTCCGTCTATTATTTTATCAAATGTTTTATATATCAAATTCCCAGGTACTTCATCTTTTTATTCCCAATTTTAATCCTGATTCCTTCCTTATCTCTAATTGTTCCCTTGGGGTGTATTGATAAATAATATCTCTGATTTTTCCATATTAACTGATAGCCCTGAATCTTTTTTAAACTCCCTCAAGATTATTTGAATTGATTTAATCATTTCCCTTGGCCTCTGTGTTAAAATTATTGCGTCATCCGCATACAAGTTCAATTTCAACTCCTCCTTCCTCCCAATCTTATACCCTTCCCATGTTTCATCCATCTTTATTTTATATGCTAGGGGTTCTATTGCCAAATCTGAAATATCTCAATCAAAAATACTTTGAGTCGGCAAACAGACCGGGAAAACTTCTGTCTTGGCAGTTAAAGGAAAGGAGAAAAAGGAATATAATTCACAAGATAGCCACCGAAAAAAAAAGAATACAACACAGAGGCTGAGATAAGGAAAGTCTTTGAGGACTATTATTCCGAACTTTACAGAAAAGACGACATAAAAATGACAGATATTCATAAATTTATAAGAGACAGAAAGATAAATAGGATAAGCGATAAGGAAAGGGAATTATTAAACGAGGAAATATCAAAAGAAGAAATTATTAGCGCTATAAAAAAGGGAAAACATGGGAAAGCGGCAGGCCCAGATGGATACCCGCTGGAATATTATAAGGAATTCCATGAACAAATGGCAGACATGTTGGTAAAACTTTTTAATAACGTAATGACCAAAGGGATAATACCTGCTTCCTGGCAAGAATCAAACATCATTGTGATAGAGAAGCCAGGCAAAGATCCAGCTAACCCTTCAAGTTATAGGCCCATATCTTTACTAAACAGTGACTATAAAATTTTTACAAGTATTTTAGCAGAAAGGTTTAAAAGATTTCTGGGCAACTGGATTAAAAAAGACCAAAACGGCTTCCTACCCAACAGACATCTAAAAACCAATATAAGACTAATAATAGACGCGATTGAGTTTTATAGTAAAAATATAGATAGGGAGAGCGCCATGGTTTTTATAGATGCCGAGAAGGCATTTGACAAGACCACTTGGGACTTTATGGATGCCTTACTTAGGGAAATAGATGCTGGACACCAGATAATCAATGCCATTGGAGCCATATATAAAAAACAACAGGCGAAAGTGGTAATAAACCAAAAGAAAACAGAAAATATTAAAATCCAAAAAGGGGTCCGCCAAGGCTGCCCGCTTTCCCCCCTATTGTTTATTTTCATTTTAGAAATACTGTTAGATGATATCAGACAAGACAAAAAGCTAAAAGGGCTAAACATAAAAAATGAGAACATTAAAATATTGGCATACGCTGATGACATAGCATTAGTGGTGGAGGAACCAAAAGACACCCTAGGAAAATGGATAGAAAAAATTGAAGACTATGGGAAAGTGGCCGGGTTTAAAATCAATAGAGAGAAAACCCAAATGTTGACTAAAAATATGACAGAAAAAGATAAACAAGACCTACAAAAAAAGCTGGAAATGAAGATAGTGGATAAGATCAAATACCTGGGTCAGGGCCGTAGGCAGGATTTTGATTCGGGGGGCTGAGTTTGGTTCGGGGGGCTGAGACTGGGTGGAAGAGGGTCTACCCTAGCAAACCTTTTGTATTGTTATCCCAATAACCCCATTAATGTGGGATATAATGAGCATGGTGATCAGATCATGATATGAATAAACATAACAGTTTAAATAATGTACCAGTAAGGCCTTTTCGCGGACCACCCTGAGAATTTCAAATGAAGCCCCTTAGCCCCCCGGCTACATGCCTGACCTGGGTGTATATATAACATCTAGAAACTCACAACTTTTTAAGAATAACTACCAATTAAGATGGAGGGAAATAAAAAAAAGACCTAGACAGATGGTCCAAATTAAATTTATCATTTCTCGGTAGGGTGGCCACAATAAAAATGAACGTCTTACCAAAGTTTAACTTCCTTTTCTCAGTACTCCCGATAATATACAAATCTACTGTTTTCGACCTCTGGAATAGGGATATTTCCAAATTCATATGGAGTGGAAAAAACCGAGGGTGAAAATGAAAACTCTCCAGGAACCTAAAGACAGAGGGGGCATAGGCCTCCCAAATCTTAAATTATACTTCGAGGCAAATTGCCTCGCATGGCTGAGAGAATGGGGTAGGCTCGAAAATAGCCAAATCCTGAATGCGGAGGGGCACGATTTAAAATTTGGCCTACACGGATATATCTGGTATGAAAAAGCAAAAATAGACAGAAACTTTAATGACCATTACATAAGGAAACCATTACTGAAAGTGTGGAATAAATACAGAAATAAAATTCAAAGCAAAACCCCTTTATGGATATCCCCGAACGAGGCTTTCCAAATTCGTCAATTAGGAGAAAACAAATGGCTCACATACAAAGAGTTAATAATTCAAACTGATACCAGCTACGAATTAAAAACTAAACAACAGCTGAGAGAAGAAGGTAGAGAACTGGGGTGGTTCACATATTTCCAAATAAGAGAAAAATTCAAACTAGATGAGAAAATAGGGTTTGCACCACAACAGGGGGAATTAGAACAAGTCCTCATGGGAAAGAATCAAAAACTGATAACGAAAATCTATCAGCTCCTACTAAGGTGGGAAAATGAAAAACATCAGGAGAAAAACTATATGAGGGAATGGTCTAGAAACGTAGGCTTTAAAATAAAACCAGAGGCCTGGAAAAAGATATGGAAACACAATATAAATGTGTCATACTGCTACAAATATAGGGAAAACTGGTTAAAGATACTGTACCGGTGGTACCTGACACCAGCAAAATTAGCAACAATATATAAGAAAACAAAACCGAACTGCTGGTGCTGTAACGGGACACACGATACGTTCTTCCACATATGGTGGCTGTGCCCGAGAGCCAAGGCCTACTGGGAGATGATTAGAGAAGAAATAGAAAACATTATCCAAAAAAAAATCACAATAAAACCAGAAAGTTTCCAGCTAGGTATCGTAGATTCTGAACTCCCCCCTAAAGAAAGGAAGCTTTTTATACTATTGACAACAGCGGCAAAACTAGCCTTTGCCAAATATTGGAAGTCGAAGGAAGCCCCCTCCAAGAAAGAATGGATAAATAAAGTAATAGATACTTGTCAAATGGAACTTTTAACGGAAAGACTAAAGGAAAAAAAATACAGTAAGGAAGGGACAGACTCTAAATGGGACTGGACCCCCCTCCAGGCGTACTGTAAAAAGACATGGAAGTTAGACTTAAATATGATTTAGAAAAGGGGAATGGAAAGTTCTGACGGTAGTAAATTTTGCCTTTTCTCTCTCTCTTTCTTTAATAGAGTAATATGCAAGTAAACTGATTAAAAAGAAGAACAAACCAGTTATGAAGAAATAGCTGTTCTGAATATATATGTACAGGGAGCACTACTGAAAATGAATAAGAACAGATTTGTCTCTTAAATCCCGAAAACTTTTTCTTTTGTGCACAATATACCGTATTTTTCGCACCATAAGACGCAGTTTTTTTCCTCCCAAAGTAGGAGGAAAAATCAGCTGCGTCTTATGGAGCGAAGAGGGGGGAGGCGATAGAAAGCCTTTCCCTTGGCCGCCTCCTCCTCGGTCCCGCCTCCCTCCTCTTCCTCTGCCTCCGTCACCGCCGCTGCCGCCCCGGCCGCCTCCACCGCTTACCCCGCTTTTCCCGCTCTCCGCCGCTTTTCCCGCTCTCCGCCGCTTTTCCCGCTCTCCGCGCTTTTTCCCCGCTCTCCACGCTTTTCCCCCTCTCCGCCGCTTTTCCCCGCTCTCCGCCGCTTTTCCCCACTCTCCGCCGCTTTCCCACTCTCCGCCGATTTTCCCGCTCTCGCC
>JARBWK010003003.1:0-13494 GCA_030556195.1 Anolis apletophallus | reverse complement strand
CTTGGCCAGACTTTCTTCTTCTTCAATCCCCCCACTCACATTTAGCACAGCAGAGAGATTTTATAGCAACCAGGAAACCACTCCCCAAACACAGCTCAGCACACAGCTCAGCACACAGCTGATTAATTGATTACTCCACAGTGGAAATCTACTCAGATACTACAACAGGTATAAACTGTTCACTTAACTCTTTATTTCCAACAACATATTCATACCATTTTTCAAGTGTCCATTTCTTTTTTTCTTTCCATCCCCAAGCTATTATTGCATGTGCTGCTCTAAACATCATCATCATTAATTCCTGGTCTTGGTCCTTAACTCTTCTATCACCATATATCCCTATTAACAAAATTTGCATATTTATATCATTTTTTTAGTATGTAATTCTACCTGGTCTAGAATTTGACTCCATAATTTTTGTATCTCTTCACATTACCACCATAGATGTGAATACCATGCTTCCCGACTTCCACAATGCCAACATTTGGGATTTAATCCCTGAATCATGTGTGCCAGTTGAATTGGTGTTCTATACCATTTCGTTATTATTTTCAGTTCTAATTCCTTGTATTTTTCTATTTTTATTTTATTTAAACCATTGATTATTTTTTCTATTTTTTCTCTTCCTAGGCCCCCTTCCTTTTCCCACTTGTTTCCCATTATTCTATATATAGATTCCTTATCTTCTATCATTCTTCCATATATTTTGTTAAGACCTTTTTTGCCTTCGAATCTCTCTTCTAATATCTTGTCTATTATATTTTTTCCATTACTACTTACTTTCTTTTTAATTTGTTCCCAAATTCCTCTTAGTGTTAACCAATTTATCCCCCCCCCCTAATGTTTCCAATTGTTTCCATTCCATGAATTCCTTAGTTTCATTATATAAATCTTTGATTTTACTATATTCCATCTGTTTCAATTTTTTAATGATACTTTCGTCTTCCTCATTTCTTAAACTACCTATCGGGGCTTCCTTTGGTAAATATGGCATCCATTTCTCTTTCCATTTCCCCCATGTTTTTAATGCTATTTTTCTTGGATCTATTGTTCTTTTTATTTCCTCTTTTAAATTATTTGTAAAGATTCCGTAGACTCCTTGACCATTATTTGCTTCGTTCTCTATCCTTATCCACTTCTCTTGGTTGTCCTCTATCAATTCCAGAATCGCTTTCAGTTGAAATGCTTCGTAGTATTCTTGTAACTTTGGTATTCCCCATCCTAATTCTTTATTTGACATATATAGTTCCTTATTACTTATTCTTGATTTTTTCCCTCCAAATATCCACTTTCTTATTTCTCCATCCCATTTTTTGAATTTTTGGTGTGTAATCTCCAGTGGTAGAGTTTGAAACAAATACAGTAATTTAGGGAGGATACACATTTTAATTGCTCTAATTCTCATTGAAATACTTAAATTCTTATCCTTCCAATTATTCATTTGTTCCTGTATCTTTTTCCATGTTATCTTATAATTATAATCCCAAATCCTGGCAGGAATTTACAGCTCCTGATACTGATGGTCTCTCGGAATCCAAGGAACCAGGAATTGAGGCAGATGAGATTTCTCAGCAGGAGATTGCAGATGATGAAAACCCGTTACCATTATCCATTGTGCAAGGAAAAGACAGAGAGTTTGCATTGTCCCGAGTGATTGTTAAGTAGGGTGCACTACCTAAACGGGCACCTGAGATCTTGAAACAGCTAGCTATAAATCTCCCAGCCACTCCCTGCCAGTTTTGTTGTTTTCCACCCTCCTTTTCAAGATTTTTAGAGTTCCTGTTTTCCCAATCTTAGACTGGCTACAACTTTGATTTACACTGTTACATAGTTTCTATAAGTTGTTCTTTTCAGTAATCTAGATCAGTGTTTTTCAACCTTTTTTGAGCCGCGGCACATTTTTTACATTTACAAAATCCTGGGGCACACCACCAACCAAAATGACACAAAATGACACTCTAACACAGTCATACATATAGTTAATATGTTTTAAATGTATTTATACACTCACTTAGTGTGAAACCTGGGCCTGCTTCGATGAACACAACATAGATATCCTGCCTTGTGTGCTTCGGACATAGATATCCCGCCTTGTGTGCTTCGGACATAGATATCCTGCCTTGTGTGCTTCGGACATAGATATCCCGCCTTGTGTGCTTCGGACATAGATATCCCACCTTGTGTGCTTCGGACATAGATATCCCGCCTTGTGTGCTTCGGACATAGACATCCTGCCTTGTGTGCCTCGGACATAGATATCCCGCCTTGTGTGCTTCGGACTGGGTTGCCTGGGCTGACGCGGCCCTATCATCACCACCCAGTGCTTCAAGGCCGCTGCTCACCTGGGTTTCCCTCAGGCAGGGAGGGAGGGAGGTGCAGGGCCAGGCTGCTCCCTTCCGAATCTGAGAGGCAGGCCGCGAAGGAAGGAAGGAAGGTAGGAAGGAAGGAAGGAAGGAAGGAAGAAGGCCTGAAAGCAGGAGAGGCCGAGGCAGAGCCCAGGCCAGGAGAGGAAGAAGGGAGGAGACCCCGGAGCCGCCTCGGCCCCAAAGCCCGAAGGAATCCTGAGCCAGAAGGGGAAAACAAGCGGCTGAGAGGAAAACAAAGCCCTACGCTCCTCTCCGGAAGCTCTCTGCTTCCTCCGGAAGTGACCTCACAGGGAAAGGCGCTGCCCGGCCCCTCCCCTCCTCAGCCTCCAACCAACCACTTCTCCAGGAAGCCGAGGCCCCGCCCCCTCCCCTCTCTCGGGACTTCTGCCCTGAACAAACATGGTGGTACTGGGCGGGAGACACTTAGAGAGGCGGGGCTTGCTTCTTGGCCAGCATTGATTGGCCCTGCTGGCGCCCCAGTGAGAGAGAGAGAGAGAGAGAGAGAGAGAGAGAGAGAGAGAGATGGACAGAGAGACAGAGCGAGAGGCAGGCTGCCCAGATGACTTCTGGCGGGGTGGTCGGTTCTTCCACGGCACACCTGATGATCTCTCACGGCACACTAGTGTGCCATGGCACAGTGGTTGGGAAACACTGATCTAGATAATGCATTTTTCACTATTTAACTGGCAATAGGGTTAGCATGTTTTTTTTTCTGGCAAATACCCTAGGTATAAGTGGAGACACATACCTCAAAGCACTTTTTGACATATGGCAGATGTTTTCCATGTGTTCTGAATAGGAAATATTAAAATCACATGCAGTAAAATCAGAGTAAATTCGATCTGTAATTAGATATTGGAGCCTCACCTAATATTGACATAGCACACAACACTTCCTGTTGTTTTATTCAGGATTAGACAGATTCATGGATACCAAGGGAATCAGTAGTTACTGAAAAGGACACCTCGGAGTTGGTTGAGGTAGGCAGGATTTCCCTGGGTACTGGTTGTGGGGGGTCGGGAGCAGGTGAGGGTTTTGCCCTCCTTTCTGCTCGAGATCCCCGTGTACAACTGGTGGGCCACTGTGTGATACAGAATGCTGGACTAGATGGGCTGAGGTCCGATTCAGCATGGCTCTTCTTATGTTCTTATGTTCTTATGTATTGGCACCATGAGAGACAACAGAGCCAAATTTATATGTACTGGTTTGAAATGTTTTAATTTAAAATTTCAGTGTGTCCACCATGCTTGATGGAGCAAGAAGGAATTATTATTATTATTATTACCTTTATTTATACCCTTCTTTTCTCCCTGTGGGGATTCAATGTGGCTAACAATCCCACACTAGACAAGTTTCAAAAATGCAATACAAAGGTTTTTTAAAAATTAAATAGTAGCAGTGTGATAAAAACAGAATTAAAATACAATAAATACATTTAAAATTACCTGAACTGATAAATGTCTAAAAATGTAGTTTTTGGTGCATTTTTATTACTAACTGCTAACTAACTAACTTTATTTCTTACGAGTCGTCCTCCACGAAAGGTGCTCTGGGCGACTTACACAATTAAAATAAACTGGTTACATAGTCACCGCTTGTTACTAACAATTATAGGCTCTTCTGAAGAGCCATGTCTTAAGTGCACCTAAAAATGTATGTAGATCAGGAGTGGCTCTTTGGTCTGGCGGTTGGGAGTTCCACAAGATTGGGGCTACAATGGAGAAGGATCTCTGTTTTGTGGACTCCAAATGGACCTCTCTAGGGCCAGGGACATAGATAAGATTCTCATGAGCTGACCGTGGCAGTCTTTGGTGGTGGAGTGGCATTAGATGGTCTCTTAGATATGGAGGACCCTGACCTCGAAAGGCCTTGAATGCTAGGACCAGGGTCTTATAGAGGACTCTGTGTTCAACCGGCAGCCAATGCAAGCGCTGCAGAGACCGCGTTATATGGCACCTCATTGATGTTTTTGTGAGGAGTCTAGAGGCTGCATTTTGAACAATTTGGATCTTGCGAATTGCTGCTCGAGCTAAGCCCACATGCAAAGCATTGCAGTAGTCCAGCCTCGACGTAACCATAATCAGCATTTCACAAGAATGTGTGGGTCACATTGTTGCTTTGCTTGGCTATCGGAAGATCTGTGCACAATGGGTACACAACAGAACTTCAGAGAATGAATCTCACCACTGTACGGCATCCTCCATACAGTCCAGATTTAGCACCGTCTGACTTCCATCTGTTCCCGATAATGAAAGAAGATCTATATGGACATCATTATGCTTTGAATGAAGATGTTGAGGGAACTGTGAGACGCTGGTTGCGGAAACAGAGTGTCAACTTCTTCCGTGACCGCTTCAGAAAACTTGTTCATTGTTGGCAGAAATATATCCAATTGTCTGGTGATTATGTGGAAAAGTGAATAGTGGTAGTTAAAGAGCACATTCTAAGGATTATTTCTGCGTTTGATTTATTAAAATATTCCCATCCAAACCCAAGTAACGACGGTGGAGGCATTACTTTTCATTCAACCCTCGTACAAGTCCATTCTACTATAATTCTTTGAAGCCATTTTTAAATATTGACTTTCACCATAATTTATTAAAATTGCACAAACATATTTTCAACAGTGTGCTGAATGTCATTTGCAAACACTCCCGTCTTCTACCTATCATCATTTCATGTTCCTCTTGTTGTTTTTTGCATTTTGGAAAAGAAAACTTTATGCCAAATATGTACAGAAACCTTCTAGCAGATAAAACAGTATAACAATTACAGTAGAGTCTCACTTATCCAACATAAATGGGCCGGCAGAGCGTTGGATAAGCAAAAATGTTGGATAATAAGGAGGGATTGAGGAAAAGCCTATTAAACATCAAATTTTGTTATGATTTTACAAAGCAAGCACCAAAACATCGTGTTTTACAACAAATTGACAAAAATGCAGTTCAATGCAATACGCCCGTCCTCAGTAAAGAGTCTGGGGGTCCAGTTGTACCCGCTGCTGACAATGGAGGCTCAGGCCTCGGCTGTCAACAGATCCACTTTTCTCCACCTGCGACAGGCTAGGCGGGTGGCACCCTATCTCTCCAGAAATGACCTGGCCACGGTGATCCAGGCGGCGGTCATCTCAAGGCTAGACTACTATAACGCCCTTTACATTGGTCTTCCTTTGTTGGTCATCCGGAAGCTTAAACTGGTGCAGAACGCAGCAGCGAGACTCCTGGCTGGAGTGTCGGCCAGGGCTCACATTACTCCAACTCTGCAGCGACTGCACTGGTTGCCAATTGAGCACTGGATCATCTTCAAAGTGTTGGTTTTGACCTTTAAGACCTTACATGGTCTGCGGCCGGTGTACTTGAGGGACCGCCTATTCCCATATGTTCCCCAGAGATCCCTTCGATCTGAGGATCAAAACCTCTTGCAGATTCCTTCCCTATGAACCATTCACCTGTCGCCAACCAGACAGAGGGCTTTTTCTGCCGTAGCACCAAGCCTATGGAATGCGTTACCACCGGAAGTTCGAGCAATTAGCGAGCTGTTGGCTTTTTGGAAAGCTTGCAAAACTGCACTTTTCCGACAGGCTTTTAGCCTCTGACCATCTGGTTATAGATTAACATTGTCTTAACTGTTTCATATTTCATGGCTTTATTGTGTTGCTGTTGTAGTTCGATATGCTGTAAACTGTCCTGAACCAATCTGGAAGGAGGGTAAACAAATCAAAATAATAAAATAAATAAATAAACAATAATGTTATGTAGTAATTACTATATTTATGAAGTTAGCATCAAAACAATGAAAGGTATTGAGACAGCTGAGGATTCGGGTGGGAGGAGGACGGCGTTGGATAATTGTTGCACCTCAGATCTAGGATAGCCCTCCTAGATCACACACACCAGGCAGATGAAAATATAAGTATTTATTTAGAATAAGGAATAGTCCAAAAGTAGAAAGATGTAAGGCAACTGAAATAAATCCAAGGATAGTCCAAGAAAGTTCCGTAGCTGGCAAGTCAAACTGACTTAATCCCAAGGAACAAGATACGATAACAAGGCAAACCGCTCCTGCGGTCAAACGGAAACTTAGAGTCTAGAGCAGGGGTGCTCATTAGGTAGCTTGGGAGCTACTAGTAGATCTTCGGCCCTCTTCCAGGTGATCTTCGGGCCTCACCAGCCGGATGGGGCACTCCTGCCATGTGCGCGCACACCCTGTGCGCACGCGCTCTCCTGCTGCTGGCTTCCGCTCTTGCGGTCCTTCTTTTGCCTGCGGGGGAATTGCAGGAAGAAGGAAGCACAAGGCGGGGCCTCTGGAGGAAGTGCCCTGGCTCTCTCTCGTCCAGAAGCACCTGTACAGCCTCCGTTGCCGGCGAGACAGGCAGGTCGGAGTGCTCCCTCTGGATACCCCGCCTCGTGCTTTCTCCTTCCTGCAATGCCCCACAGGCGTAAGAAGCGCTGCGCGGGCGGAAAACAGCAGCAGGAGCATGCGCGGCGGCAGGAGCGTACGACAGCGGGGGCAGGTAGATCTTTTGGACTTGGTTGCTTTAAGAGTAGCTCGCATGCTGAAAAAGTGTGAGCACCCCTGGTCTAGAGCATGAGTCCATCCAAGCTGAACGTAGCTTCAGGTCTGGCAAAAACTCTCCCAGACCGGTCTAATAAAAGAATCTATTTTCTATGTGACCAACGCACCCCCTTTCTCAAACTCCAATCTCTCTGGGAGGATCGGATGCTGCCCCTCCTGTCAAATTCCTCCTCATTAGCCGCCCCAAGTGCTTCACTATCAATCTGGGAAACTCGATCCTCCCTATCCTCGGAATGCTCGCCCGGCAAGGGAGTGAAGAAGTTCTCGTGAGAATCAAGGTCGCTAGGCCTCTCACTGAATTCAGAACTAACTTCCATGGAGTCATCATTATCCCCATCTTCAGTCCCATACCCATGTAACCATCCATCATCCTAGGCTAAATCTTCATCTGCAGACCCGTACGCATCTGGCCACCCATCATCCCCGTTCTGACCCTGAACAGCTGGGAGCCCCGGGGCAGTTGGGACTCCCGGTGTCTGTCTATGACCACTAGGCTGGAACACCCCAATAATACAGAACGTTGGATGAGTGAAGGTTGGATAAGGAAGACTCTGCTATATATACTTTGCTACATAATGAAAGAACTGCTCTTGACAATACTCTCCTGCAACCTTTTACCATGTCCTTACATTGTTCTTCATGTCCCCACAGAACCCTTTTATTTGTGAGTCAAATTCAAGTTCTTTGAATATCTATATGTCCCAGTGGGACATGAGTGGGGAGTTGGGACATTAGTAACTGAATCCTGCAACTATTTGCATTTCTTTCTGTTGCATGATATAACCATTCAAGAAGCCCCGAGGGGGAAGTTTTCTCCAGCAGACACCAAACAACCAGAACCAGATACTTCTCAGATACTTCCCTCAGAAAGTGGCATAATGGATAATAACTTAATTTCTCCATTGGGTATCTTTACATGGACCATTATTGAAGGTATGACCATGGTTGCCATTTTAGGAAATGGATTTATCATCATTGTGAGTGGGAACCGATGGCTCCAAACCAGGAAGATATCCCCTTCTGATTTTCTTTTGACTAGCTTGAGCATCTCCAGAGTGTTTTGGCATGTATGCTTTGGACTTACTTATATTTTGGAAGTCAGCATTGGTGATGTCTTTATATATTCTTCTGCACAGGAAGCTATGAGCTTTGTCAGCTTGTTTTCTAGCATGGTCAGCCTCTGGTGTGCTTCATGGCTAAGTGTTTTCTATTGTGTGAAAGTCACCAACTTTGCCAACCGCTTTTTACTGTGGCTGAAGCCAAGGATCGATGTGCTCTCCATTAGACTGCTTGGAATGTCAATCATCAGCCTTGTGGTCATGTCCATTCCCTTCTTAAGGAGTCACGTTGAACAAAAAAAGCAGTGCAATCTCACAGGGAGCCTGCCAGTGAACAGCGGACAAGAAAATGATTGCAAAGCCTTATTTTTTATTTTTCGTCATTTTGAGTTAATTGTTGCTTCTATGAATTTCATCATCAGCATAACTGCAACCATTCTTTTGCTTGTCTCTCTGTGGAAACACACAAGGAATCTGAAAAAGAGTGGTATTGGTGCAAAAGACCTAAGTGCTCAGGTCCATATTAATGTCATGAAGCCTTTGGTGTTTTATATTTTTTTATACCTTTTATATTTTGCTGGTATGATAAATTTTGCAAGTCATGCTGCGCATGGTTTTGATGCCATTGAGCTTTTGTCTGACGTCCTTCTTACTATATTTCCTGCGGCGCATACCATAACATTGGTTTTGAGCAATCCAAAACTGAAAGCACTGTTAGGCCGCACTCTCAATATAAGACGATCAGTCCAAGATAATAAAAGCTGATACCGGACAGATAGAAATATCAGATCACGCTCCAGTACAAATAACAATACAGTTAATAGAGGAAAAATCTCAATATAAATGGAGATACAGGGATACAACATTGAATCAGGAAAAAGACAGGGAAGAGATGGTAAAAGAAATTAAAGATTACTTTCAAGTGAATCGAAAGTCGGCAAAAGAAGGAATTATATGGGATACAATGAAAGCATTTGTAAGAGGCCTACTAATAAAAAAAGAAGTATTCAAAAAGAAAATAAGAAACTTAGAGCGGAATGCAATTTGTAAACAAATGGAGGATAAGTATAAGGAGCTACAGAATAGATATGATAAAAAAATTTAAAAAGAAATAGATAAGCTCAAAGAAGAATTAGAGGAAATAGATAAGTTTGATATATGGAAAAAGAATTAATGGTTAAAAATGATTTCCAAAGGTCAAATATTAATTCAGTTAGACGACTAGCAAACTATCTTAAAAAAAAGAAAGGAAAAACAAAGAGTGAAAGAAATATATGATAAAAATAATAAATTGATAAAGGATAATAAAAGCATAAGGGATATATTTGCTGATTTTTATCAGAAACTATATAAAGGAGAAAAATATACCATGTGAAGATTGGGTGAGAAAAAAATAGGAGAGGAGGAAAAAACAACTAAAGAATGAAGTATCATATCAAGAGATTGAGGAAGTAATAGACAATCTTAAAAAAGGGAAATCGCCAGGAAACGACGGATACACTACAGAATTCTATAAACAAATGAAAGAAGTCTTAATCCCAGAATTAGCAATAATTTTCAATAATATAATAAAAGGGGAGAAGCACGGAGTCCTGGAGAGAAGCAGAAATAATAACAATCCTCAAACCAGGGAAGAACCCAAGAGAAGTGAATTCATATAGACCAATTAGTTTATTAAATCAAGATTACAAAATATTTGCGAAAATTTTAGCAAATAGATTAAAGGATATATTACCAAAAGTGATAGGGGAAGATCAATATGGTTTTACAAAGGGAAGAAATATAAGCCATCCACTGAGAAATTTGATTAATATTATTGCCCAGAAAAGTAAAAAAAGGTTTGCATTTATCAAATTAGATGTATATAAAGCATTCGATACAGTTAACCACCTTTTTTATTCAACAGAATGAAGAATTTTGGAATAGGCAAAGAATTTATTGAGGTCATAAAGGAAATATACAAAAAGGGGAAGGCAAAAGTGAAAGTAAATGGGGATACACTAGAGAAATAGTTATAGAAAGAGGGGTTAAGCAGGGTTGCCCATTATCCCCAATGCTATTTACACTAGCTATAGAGTATTTAGCGGATAGAATAAGAAATAATGGTAGAATAACGGGATACAGAATAGGAAAGGAAGTTGTAAAAGTAAATTTGTTTGCTGATGATTTACTGATAATAACAGAAAACCCAATAGAATCACTAAAAGAATTGGAAATAATATTAGAAGACTTTCATAAGTTCTCAGGACTAAAGATCAATATCACAAAATCAGAATTGTTGGGATTTAATTTGGAGAAAGGATTATTAGAAGATATTCAGAGAAGGGAAGACATTAAAATAGCACAAATAAAATAAAATACTTGGGTATTTTTCTAACTAATAGGTCAGAGAGGCTGTGGGACTTCAATTATAAGAAAATATGGGGAAAAATACAAGAGCAAATGAAAAACTGGAAGGAAAAAAATTAAATATATCAAAGAGAATTAGGGCAATTAAAATGTGCATACTTCCTAAAATACTGTATTTGTTTCAAACACTGCCATTAGATATTTCACAACAAACATTTCAAAAATGGGATCGAGATATTAGAAAGTGGATATTTGGGGGAAGAGACCAAGAATAAGTAATAAGGAATTATATATGCCAAACAAAGAAATAGGATGGGGGATACCAAAATTACAAGAATATTATGAAGCTTTTCAACTGAAGACAATTTTAGAACTAGAAGAAGAAAATCAAGCAAAATGGATAAGAATAGAAAATGAAGTAAACAAAGGTCAAGGTGAATATGGAATTTTCACACAAAAATTGAAAGAGGTGATAGGGAAAACAATAGGCCCGAGGAAAATAGCTTTAAAAATATGGGAGAAATGGAAAAAGAAATGGATGCCATTTTTCTCAAAGGAAGCCCCGATAGGGAGTCTGAGAAACAAAGAGGATAAGAGCGTCATCAAGAAACTGGAACAGTGGGGATATTGTAAAATAAAAGACTTATATAACGAAAAGAATGTACTAATGGAATGGAGTCAGTTGAAAAACTTAGGAGGAGAAAGATTTTGGCTAACATTGAGAGGCATTTGGGAACAAATAAAAAGGAAGATAGCAATTCGGGTGAAAATATAATAGATAGGATATTAAAAGAAAGATCCAGTGGAAGGCAAAAAGGGTTAGGCAAAATATATGGAAGAATGCTGGAAGATAAGGAATTTATGTATAAAAGGATGGAAAATAGGTGGGAAAAGGAAGGAGGCCTAGGGAAAGAAAGAATAGATAGGATAAGGATTGGACTAAATAAAATAAAAATAGAAAATATAGGGAACTAGAGCAGAAAGTAATAACAAAATGGTACAGGACACCAATCCAACTGGCACATATGATCCAGGGTCTAAATCCAAATGTTGGCACTGTGGGAGTAGAGAAGCCTGGTACGCACATCTCTGGTGGGAGTGTAAGGAGATACAAAGGTTCTGGAATCAAATTTTCAAGAAGATCGAACTATATACAAAAATAAAAAAATGATTTAAATATGGATGTTCTCTTAAAAGGGATATGCGGGGATAGTAAAATCAAAGCGCAAGAACAAAAAATTAGTTATGATGATGTTTAGAGCGGCACATGCCGTGATTGCCTGGGGGTGGAAAGAAAAAGAAATGGACCCTGAAAAATGGTATGAATATGTGTGGGAACAAGTTCAGCTGGAAATTATGGATATTATAAGAAATGAAAAACTATGGACAGAAAAGCAGAAGAAAATCAAAGAAATATGGTTACCCTTCAAAAACTGGATACAGGAAGCTAAACCAGAAGATGAACATTGGGGAAAAAACTGGACAGAATGCAACGATGGCTCAAATAAATGAAGGACTAACTTGTCAACGGGGAGGGGGAGGGTCAGGGGAAGAAAAATGTATTGTAACTAAAGCAATGTAAAGTAAGAGTAAATGTAGTATAACAATACAATAAAAAAATCTTTAAAAAAAAAAAAAAAAAATATAAGACGAAAAGCTTAATCAAGAGAATGGGCACCAGGCATGCATTTCTTGTCTCCAAGGGGAAAAAAGACAACCAAATTTCCAAATGTCGAGACTGACGATTATGACAAGAAAACATGAAGATGCATCTTTGTATTGGACAATCCTGAATATACAGAATGAATAAACCGAGCTGAATTTCTAGATATTCTGTTTCTCCTAATCTTCATAAAACGCATTTCTGGAAATAATTACTTGACATACAGTATGTGATGAAGTCACTATGTTTATTTGCAAGTTTAAATATTTATGCATTTGTATATATGTTGAATGGTTTAAATGTTGAGCAAAACACAAATGGTTAAAAGAGAATATTAGAGCGCAAAACCTCTGGAGTGTCATCAGTACGCGGATGACATCCAGCTGATGCTGAGAATGGATAGCAGGTCGGAGAGCGTACCCGATTGTTTCCATCAATACCTTGAAGCTGTGACTGGATGGCTGCGGGCCAGCCAATTGAAGGTGAACCCGTCGAAGACGGAGATCCTATGGCTGGGTTGTCCTGGAATGAGTGGAGGCCGGCTGCCTACCCTGGACGGCGAGCCTCTAAGCCCGTCGTCCTCCGTAAAAAGCCAATGAGTCCAATTGGACTCATTGGTATCGATGGAGCTGCAAATCTTCACGGTATGCAAAACCGCATTTTTCCATCTGCGGCAGGCTAGGCAGCTGGCCCCCTACTTGTCCAGAGACAACCTGGCTACGGTGATCCAGGCGACCGTCATCTCGAGACTGGACTACTGTAACGCCCTCTACATTGGCCTTCCCTTGTCGGCAGTCCGGAAGCTCAAGCTGGTGCAGAATGCTGCGGCCCAACTACTGGTGGGAGCATCAGTACGAGAGCATATTACACCTATTCTGCAGCAACTGCACTGGCTACCAATAGAGTACCGAACTGTCTTCAAGCTGTTGGTATTGACCTTTAAGGCCTTGTATGGTCTAGGGCCGGCATACCTGTTGGGACCGCCTCACCCCATATAGTCCCTCAAGATCACTGCGTTCAGAAGAACAGAACCTCCTGCTAGTCCCTTCGATTCATTCTTGCAAGACTGTCCACTACAAGATCCAGAGCCTTCTTCGTGGCAGCACCAGTGCTATGGAACTCCATGCCGGTTGAAGTCCGTACCATCAAAGAACTGGCTCCGTTCAGAAGAGCTTGTAAAACAGTCCTATTTAGACAAGCTTTTAATCTCATTGGTCCTTAAACATTGCTGTCAGTCTTAGAAGTAAAATTGAAGAGGCTCTGCAATTGCTTGCTCCCTGTGTAGTTATAGGTTCTTATGCTTTTATGTATTAATAAGGTTTTTAGTATTATAATGCTTTTAGTATAGTATTAAATTGCGTCGTGATTGTTTTATGTATTGTGTAAACCGCCCTGAGTCTGCTGGAAGGAGCGGTCTATAAGATTGAATAATAAAATAAATAAATAAATAAATAAATAAGGAGTTCCATTGCCATGGAAACGG
>JARBWK010003002.1:10000-13496 GCA_030556195.1 Anolis apletophallus | reverse complement strand
GGCTGTATGACCATGTTCTAGAAGAGAAAACATTTTAAATATAGGGGCAAAGCTTTAGTTTCGTACAGGAAGTTTTTGAATTCACAGCTAAAGTGATAAACGAACCTGTTTCATTTTGTTTGGAGACTAGGTTTTATGTCCAGCAGCTGAATATAACAACAACTACAGCAGCGGCAACTTCTTCCCATCGAGTGATGCCTTGTTCTTGGCGAGGAGCTTAACTGCTTCTATACTGTTGTGAGCTGTGCTGGTAGTAGTGTAAACTACCAGTAGGTTCAACCAAGCCAGAGTGGTCTCAACTGAGAAGTCAAACTAACTGCACCCAACCCATTTAAATATGGTGAAACAAACTCTAAAGAAGTCTATACTGGCTTGGTCGTCGCCCAGGATAATAAGGACCGTGGCAAGTGCTTCTCCTGGGCACCCGTCGACAAGTGGGCTGCAGGAACCGGGACCCACTGCTGAGCAACCAGGGCATGGGGGCAACTGGAAGCAAAACAACTACAGAAGCAGCAGAAATTTTCAATGCCACAGAACTGAACTGTCATAAACTGCTATTATAGATTGGAACCCAAAAATGTGGATACCAAAAATGGCTGTACCAGTTATGGAAACTTAAATATCCAGAAAACTACTTCTGAAATCAGACGGACAAAAATTTGGAGCACAATAGTCCTGACCTCACTATCAGGTTAAAAAACCAAGTATGGATCGTCGATGTTGCGATCATAGGCGACAGCAGGATTGAAGAAAAACAACTGGAAAAGCTGACACAATATGAGGATTTCAAGATCTAACTGGCACAAGCCAGTCAAGATGGTCCCAGTGGTGATCGGCACACTGGGTGCAGTGCCTAAAGACCTTGGCCTGCACTTAAACACAATTGGCACTGACAAAATTACCATCTGTCAGCTGCAATAGGCCACCCTACTGGGATTTGCACACATTATTCACCGATACATCACATAGTCCTAGACACTTGGGAAGGGTCCGACGTGTGATCCAATACAACAATTAGCATAGTGATCTTGTTTGCTGTGTACTAATCATCTTGTTGCATATCAAATAATAACTTTATTTACATCCCACCGCCACCTCCCTGAAGGGACTCGGGGTGGCTTACAAAGCACTTCAGGGTGCACATATAACATACAACTGGTAAAAGCAATACAAAACAAGTTTGATAAAAGTATAACAACAATCCACCCATCAACACATGTTAAAATCGAAACAATACAATTTTAAAACAACAAGTAGATAAAACTAACTGCCATCAATTCACAGGTGCCAAGTGTCAGCGTCATATGGTCCCATTCAGCCTACGCAAGGTCAAAGCCCTGTCTGAACATCCATGTTTTCAGGTTGGAATGGAAAGATTGAAGGGTGGGGGCTAATTTAATCTCGGGGGTTCCAGAGCCAAGGGGCTACCACAGAGAAGGTCCTCTCTGTCGCCCCCACCAACCAAGCTTGAGACGGTGGTGGGACTGAGAACCTGCACCAGTTCGTAGAAAGAGATGCGGTCTCGAAGATAGGTTGGACCTGAAACATATGTAATATGTAAATGCAAGGTGGCATCCAACGTATTACTAATTTTGCTTATGGTTTAAGCCAGGGGTGCTCATTAGGTAGCTCGGGAGCTACTAGTAGATCTTCGGCCCTCTTCCAGGTGATCTTCGGGCCTCACCAGCCGGATGGGGCGCTCCTGCCATGCGCGTGCACACCCTGCGCGCACATGCGCTCCTGCTGCTGTATTCCGCTCTCACGGTGCTTCTTTCGCCTGCGGGGCATTGCAGGAAGAAGGAAGCACGAGGCGGGGCCTCTGGAGGGAGCGCCCTGCCTCTCTCTCGTCCAGAAGCAGCTGTGCAGCCTCCATTGCCGGTGAGACAGGCAGGGTGAAGCGCTCCCTCTGGATGCTCCGCCTCGTGCTTTCTCCTTCCTGCAATGCCCCGCAGGCGGAAGAAGCGATGCGCGGGCGGAAAACAGCAGCAGGAGCACGCGCGGCGGGAGTGCACAGTAGCGGGGGCAGGTCGATCTTTTGGACTTGGTTGCTTTAAGAGTAGCTTGCATGCTGAAAAAGAGTGAGCACCCCTGGTGTAAGCATTACCTGGAAAGCCTGATTCCCTTTGATTGATGGACATGAAGGGGAGAAGAGCTCAGATAGGCTTTCTGGCTTCTGGCAGCTACATGCCTACCAAACCCTACCCAAAAGTAATTCAGTGGCCCAGATTCAGATGTTGTTTTTAAAGAGTAGAAATACACTGATTTCAGTAAGATCTTCATAAGCTGGCAGAGACTTTTAAAACAAATTAATGATTATTTTTGCAGAACCTCTACTATGTTTTTACGGAACCCTGGCATTCCAAATATCACAGTTTGGGAAGCACTGGTTTACATCACTGTGACCACCATCAAAGGGAAAGAACTGCAGAGAAGCAGATTCCTGCCAGAATCTGCCACATGAGGCAACCGCTTCATTGGCCTGAATGTCAGGCCTTTCCAGAGAGTCAAAAGCTCAATGCGCTTTGTCCCATCTCTCAGTTTGAAATAAGCCATGCTGAGAGTCAATTGTGTAGAGCAGTTAAGAGTTCTGGGCTGGAGACATCCTCCTATAAACCCCTAACTTTCAACCCAACCTCCCTTGCAGGGCTGTTGTTAGCAATGCGTAAGGCCACTGACAAGGCCAAAATGAAGAAAGCCCCGGGCCCAGATGGCTTTTCTGCCTTGTTCTACAAGCTGAACAAGGATGAATTAGGTTCATTGTTGCTTTCAATAATGAATCAAGTGCTCCAGAAAGGGGAAGCTCCAGGCTACTGGCTATAATAGACCTCATGCCTGAACAAGTCAGACATATGTATTTTACTATATTTGCATACTCATGCAGCACTATTATGTGCTTTTATAAGCTGCCCTGAGTCCCTTTTGGGAGAATTTGGTGGGCCATAAATAAAAGTATTAATGTTCTTCTTCTTCTTAGGAACAAGTCAAGAATTTCGGACCAATTTATTAATTGTGATTACAACTTATTTGCAGAAATATTATCACATAGACTGAAAGAAATCTTAGCTAAAACAATTGATGGAGACCAAGTGGACTTGAGGAAAGACAGAGGAATGAGAGACAAAATTCCAAATATCCGCTAGATCAGGGCTGTCCAACTGCCGGCCCCCGGGCCGTATACGGCCCCCAACCCCTTCCCCACGGCCCCCTACCCTCCTGCAAGATATCTGCCTTTTAAGATTTTAAAAATTTTTTAAAAAATATTTTTGGAATATTTTTTTGGAATATTTTTTATTTATTTTTTTTGCGGGGGGGTGAGGGGCGGGGCAGGGAGGAGGAGCAGGCTCTCTTCCTCCTCCTCCTACTTCCCTCCCTCCCCCCTCCCTCTCTCCCTCCCTCCCTCCTTCTCTCTTTCCCCCTTTCATTCCTTCCCCCTTCCACCACCTGAAGGAAAGAGGGAAGGAGAGAGAGAGTGCACGAGTGAGAGGGGCGTGGCCAG
>JARBWK010003002.1:0-7500 GCA_030556195.1 Anolis apletophallus | reverse complement strand
TCCACATTGCAATATAATCCAGTTCAAAGCAGGTTATGTGGGGTTTCCTTCCTGGATATTCTGAGTTATACGGCTGTGTGAAGGGCCCTGAGTCCACATTGCAATATAATCCAGTTCAAAGCAGGTTATGTGGGGTTTCCTTCCTGGATATTCTGCGTTCTATGGCTGTGTGAAGGGCCCTGAGTCCACACTACAATATAATCCAGTTCAAAGCAGGTTATGTGGGGTTTCCTTCCTGGATATTCTGAGTTATACGGCTGTGTGAAGGGCCCTGAGTCCACATTGCAATATAATCCAGTTCAAAGCAGGTTTTGTGGGGTTTCCTTCCTGGATATTCTGCGTTCTATGGCTGTGTGAAGGGCCCTGAGTCCACACTGCAATATAATCCAGTTCAAAGCAGGTTATGTGGGGTTTCCTTCCTGGATATTCTGAGTTATACGGCTGTGTGAAGGGCCCTGAGTCCACACTACAATATAATCCAGTTCAAAGCAGGTTATGTGGGGTTTCCTTCCTGGATATTCTGCGTTCTATGGCTGTGTGAAGGGCCCTGAGTCCACATTGCAATATAATCCAGTTCAAAGCAGGTTTTGTGGGGTTTCCTGCCTGGATATTCTGCGTTCTATGGCTGTGTGAAGGGCCCTGAGTCCACACTGCAATATAATCCAGTTCAAAGCAGGTTTTGTGGGGTTTCCTGCCTGGATATTCTGCGTTCTATGGCTGTGTGAAGGGCCCTGAGTCCACACTGCAATATAATCCAGTTCAAAACAGGTTTTGTGGGGTTTCCTGCCTGGATATTCTGCGTTCTATGGCTGTGTGAAGGGCCCTGAGTCCACATTGCAATATAATCCAGTTCAAAGCAGGTTTTGTGGGGTTTCCTGCCTGGATATTCTGCGTTCTATGGCTGTGTGAAGGGCCCTGAGTCCACACTGCAATATAATCCAGTTCAAAGCAGGGACTGGGACTTGGGACTGGGATTTTGGTGTTCATCTCTATCTCCAAGTCAAAGCCCCGGTGTCCTCCACAGACACCTCCAAGGCGGGAAGAGGGTGGAGCCGGGGAGGGGGCGGAGCCGGGGGCGGAGGCAGACCCTTCGGCCCCCCAGGTCATCAGTAACTGGAATTCCGGCCACAGGTCCGGTAGAAGTTGGACAGCCCTGCGCTAGATAATGGAGGAAGGCGGGCGTTTCAGAAAAACATCTACTTTTGTTTAGGGCTTTATAGGTAATAACCTGCACTTAGTATCAGGACTGTAAACGTATTGCCACTGTGAACCCAAACAACAATGGATCTGGACCAAATTTGGCACAATCATGTGACACTCCAAAATTTGAATACTGGTGGGTTTGGAGCGGGGGATTGATTTTGTCATTTGGGAGTTGTAGTTGCTGGGATTTATAGTTCACAATCAAAGAGCCCCTCAAACCCCACCAACAATGGAATTGAACCAAACTTGGCATACAGAACTCCCACAATCAACAGAAAATACTGGAAGGGTTAAGTGTGCACTGACTGTGAGTTTTGGAGTTGTAGTTAGACCAAACCTGGAATACTGCGTCCTATTCTGGGCACCACAATTGAAGAGGGATACTGACAAGCTGGAATGTGTCCAGAGGAGGGCGACAATTTTGTACAAATGTACGAAATAATAAATAAATAAGCTGTGGTTCTGGCTGGATAAAGGGTCTGTTCATAGGAATCCCTCACTTGACAAACCTTGGTCAGGCTTCGGCCTACTCGCTCTCCTCAGGATGACACTACCGTTGGCCCACTGACTCTAACAGGCTTCGGCCTACTAGCTCTCCTCAAAACGACACTACGGTAGCTTTGGCCCACTGACTCTAACAGGCTTCGGCCTATGCCCTCGCCTAAAGACGACACTAGCTTTGGTCCACTGACCCCAACAGGCTTCGGCCTACTAACTCGCCTAAGGACGTCACCAGCTTTGGTCCACTGACCCTAACAGGCTTCGGCCTACTAATTCGCCTAAAGACAACACTAGCTTTGGCCCACTGACTCAAACAGGCTTCGGCCTATTCACTCTCCTCAGGACGACACTAGCGTTGGCCCACTGACTCAAACAGGCGTCGGCCTAATCACTCTCTACAGGACGACACTAGCTTTGGCCCACTGACTCTAACAGGCTTCGGCCTGCTCACTCTCTACAGGACGACACTAGTTTTCACTCACTGACTGTAACAAGCTTCGGCCTATTCACTCTCCTTAGGACGACACTAGCCTTGGCCCACTGACTCTAACAGGCTTCGGCCTACTCACTCTCCTCAGGACAACACTAGTTTTGGTTCACTGACTCTATCATGGTTCGGCCTACTAAGTCTTTCAGTGCTTGACTCACTTTTGTAATAAAAAATACCCAGTTAATAATTAATATTTCTGACAAAGACTCCATCACACAACCAAGGAGCACATTCCACTGCCAAACAGCTCTTCCTAATATTTCAGTGGCGCCTAGAGGTTCCTCCAGATTACACCCAACATTCAAATCCACGAGTGGCTTCCAAAGCATCTTTAGACTCAAATTATCATGAGAGAACGATATTAAGGACTCCTTGGTCCGCTTCTGTACATTGTCAGGACCTTTGACGGCCTTTGGTGATAACATGCTCAACAGCAGGTGTGAAAAAGGTCTTGGGAGTCCTTATGGACAACAAGGTAAACATGAGCCAACAATGTGATGTGGTGGCAAAAAAAGCCAACCGGATTTTGTCCTTCATCAACAGGAGTCTAGTGTCAGGATCCAGGGAAGTCATGCCACCCCTCTATTCTGCCTTGGTCAGGCCACACCTGGAATATTGTGTCCAATTCTGGGCTCCACAATTGGAGAGAGATATTGACAAGCTGGAATGTGTCCAGAGGACGACGACTGATAATTCTATCCATGCCCTGTGTTTTATTCAATTAAATCGTTTTATGTGTATTTTATATTGTTTTTATGTAAACCGCCCCGAGCCTGCTGGGAGGAGCGGTATATAAAAGTGAACAATAAATAAATAAATAAATTGATCAAAGATCTGGAGAACAAGCCCTATGAGGAGCGGCTTAAAGAGCTGGGCACCTCTCCATTGGCGCCCCTTGCAGTGGGGGAGAGGCTTGCGTACCTAGTGAAGTTGTGAGCTATGCTGGCGGTGGCATAATAGCCGGCGGTAGGGCCTCCCATACCAGACAGGTCACAACCGAAGGGTCTGACAAAGAGTGTCAATGGGCAGGATGGGCTCTCTAGCCTTTTGGCAACCATCCTAAGAGAAGGAAAACTCTGATTTCAAACCCGGGCAGATGGTGCTCGTCTAACCCTGTAAGGTCAACCATCTAAGAGAAGGAAACTCGAACCAAACCTACGACCTGAGGACCTCGCTGCCACCGTCCAAGCTTGCTAGGCCCTGGCAGATGAACCTTTGGTTTAAAGGGTGAGGCCAGTTCTGTGCACGCTGCGCTCCACCAGAAAAATCCATTGCACAGGCTCGAAGGACACATCCAACTTCCGAAAAAGCCCTGTAGCGATAGGCGAGGGACGAAACGGTAGGTGTAAAGATGCACTGGAAGCCGCAGACCCAACCCTGCATGCAGGCGGTTCAGGACTTTGGTCGCCGAGACTGACCCGGAGATGACAGTCTTGTTCGGCAGCATCCTGAACGACCAAGCAGCCTTTTTAAGGAGCGCACTGCGTGCTCCGTATGGCGAGGGGCCTAGACACGGGGGCCTACCGAAAGCTCATCCCCGTCTACCTGGTTGGCTAGCCGCTGCCAACGGGCATCTTCCGATGCGGCCGAACAAAGACAAAGAAACAAAGGCCAACACCTGCCTGCAAAGGTGCAAATAGACTGACACTTGCATGCTGGAACATCAGAACCATGCAAGATTCTGCAGATAGTGGACGTCCTGAGCGTCGTTCTGCTCTAATAGCCCATGAACTATCACGGCTTAACATTGACATCGCTGCTCTTAGTGAAGTTCGTCTCCATGAGGAAGGCAGCCTTAAAGAACACGGTGCCGGCTACACACTCTACTGGTCTGGCAAACCCAAAACTGAGAAACATCTTTCAGGAGTAGGCTTTATGATTAAAAATTCCATCGCCTCTAAACTCGAGACGTTGCCGACAGGTCACTCTGATCGCATTATCTCCTTACGCCTCCCACATGCTGTTCTCTTCAGTATATATGCCCCAACTATGCAAGCTGACCCTGTGGAGAAAGACAAATTTACTCAGACCTACGCCACCTCATACAAAAGGTCCCTGCAGAAGATAAAATCATTATCCTTGGTGATTTCAATGCCAGAGTAGGAAAAACTTTGAAGCCTGGAAAGGTGTATTAGGCAAGCACGGTGTTGGAAACTGTAATGATAATGGGCGCCTTCTGCTAGAGTTTTGTGCAGAACAGCAGCTGACTATTACAAACACCATCTTTCAGCAGAAAGATAGCTTGAAGACCACCTGGATGCATCCCCGATCCAAGCAGTGGCACCTCATTGACTATGTTTTAGTGCGCCAGAGAAACATTCGTGATGTCCGTCATACTCGAGTGATGCCCAGTGCAGAATGTCAAACAGACCATCGCCTTGTAAGATGTAAACTAAATCTACACCTTAAGCTCAAACCTAAGAGGGGTGGCATCTTAAAGAGGAGACTCCAAGTCAACAGTCTTCAACAGGCTGTTGTGAGAGACAACTTCCAGGTAAATCTGCAAGCAAAACTTGAAGTCCACCCTACAGATTCTTCTCCTACAGCGCCTGGCAACACATCAAAAACAGTATCCTGTAGTCTGCTGAAGAATCCCTAGGATTCTCCCTTAAGAAAACCAAGACTGGTTTGATGAAAACAACCAAGAGATCCAGGAGCTGTTGGCAAAGAAGAGAACCACTCACCAGGCATTCCTCGCCCAGCCATCTTGCCATGTAAGAAAAGCAGCCTTTCGTCTCGCATGTAGTAAACTCCAACAAAACTCAGAGACATCCAGAACAAGTGGTGGATTGATTTATCAGAAAAGACACAACGCTGTGCAGATCTCGGTGATCACAGAGGTTTTTATGAAGCTCAAAGCAGTGTTTGGACCTACTTATCAGGTCCAAAGCCCCTTATACAGTACAGATGGTCAAACACTAATTACTGATAAAACCTCCATCCTGAACCGATGGGCTGAACATTTTCAGGGTCTCTTTAATGCCAGCCGAGTAGTCCAAGGTTCAGCTATCCAACACATGATACAACAACCAATGAAAAATGAACTGGACACAGCTCCCACTCTGGCAGAGACCATTGAGGCCATACAGCAGTTGAAAATGGCAAGGCAGCCGGGATCGATGGAATCCCACCTGAAGCTTGGAAACAGGGAGGTCATGTACTGCATGCTAAATTCCACGAGCTCCTTGTGAGTTGCTGGGAAAAAGGTGAACTGCCATCAGATCTCCGAGATGCAGTTATCATCACCCTGTATAAGAAAAAGGGAACAAAATCCGATTGCTCAAACTATCGAGGTATAACACTGCTCTCCATTGCTGGAAAAATCCTTGCAAGGATACTCCTGAACAGATTAGTTCCGGCTATTGCAGAAGAACTTCTCCCTGAAAGCCAATGCGGCTTCAGAGCAAATAGGAGCACCACAGATATGGTTTTTGCCCTTAGACAACTGCAAGAGAAATGTAGAGAGCAGAACAAAGGACTCTATGTAACATTTGTCGACCTCACCAAAGCCTTCGACACTGTGAGCAGGAAAGGTCTGTGGCAGATCCTGGAACGTCTAGGATGTCCCCCAAGTTCCTCAAAATGATTGTCCTGTTACATGAGGGCCAGCACGGTCAAGTCAGATATGGCGATGCTCTCTCGGAGCCCTTTCTCATAACTAATGGAGTGAAACAAGGTTGTGTTCTTGCACCAACCCTATTTACAATCTTCTTCAGCATGATGCTCCAAAGGGCTATGGCAGACCTACAAGAAGAAGACGGCATATATATACGCCATCGTACTGATGGTAGCTTGTTCAACTTAAGCCGTCTGAGGGCTCGCACTAAGACTCTAAACTATCTAGTCCGTGAGCTACTTTTTGCTGACGATGCTGCCCTTGTCGCCCATTCAGAAGCAGCCCTGCAGCGCCTCACATCCTGCTTTGCAACAGCTGCAGAGCTGTTTGGGCTGGAAGTCAGCCTGAAGAAAACAGAAGTCCTCTACCAGCCCGCACCACAGGAAGAACACCACCATCCTCACGTCAGCATAGGCACATCTGTGCTTAAGTCCGTTCAGCAGTTCACCTACCTGGGAAGCATCATCTCTTCAGACGCCAAGATTGACAAAGAGATAGATCACAGATTATCAAAGGCATATAGTGCATTCGAAGGCTTCACAAAAGAGTCTGGAGCAACAAGCACCTGAGACAAAGCACCAAAATCAGTGTGTACAGAGCTATCATACTGTCCATTCTCCTCTATGGGTCTGAAACATGGGTCACCTATCGCCAACACCTACGACTCGAGCGCTTTCATCAGCGCTGTCTTCGCACAATCCTAAATATACACTGGACCGACTATGTGACGAATGTTGCTGTCCTTGAGCAAGCAGGGATCACCAGCATTGAGGCCATGCTATTGAGAAACACAGCTGCGCTGGGCAGGGCACGTCTCTAGGATGGAGGACCACCGCCTCCCAAAGATACTACTCTACGGTGAACTCGCCACGGGTCAGCGCAAGAGAGGCGCCCAAAAGAGATATAAGGACTCCTGAAACAACATCTCAGGCTTGGCCAGATTGATCACCAACAATGGTCCACCCTGGCCTCACATCGGGAGGCATGGAGAAGCACTATCCACAATGCTGCGGCCTCTTTCGAGAAGACACGCCGAATGGGTCTCGAAGAGAAACGACAACGCAGAAAGAACCGCAACTTGGAAAAAACATCACCCAAGGAGACTTTCTGCTGCGCTTTCTGCAACCGAACTTGCCTATCTCAGATTGGCCTTTTTAGTCATCAACGCGCTTGTAAAAAGCGTGGATGACGTATTTAATTGCGTATTTTATTGTAAATCGCCCAGAACATGAGGATGAACTTCCTGACTGTGAGAGCTGTTCAGCAGTGGAACTCTCTGCCCCAGAGTGTGGTGGAGGCTACTTCTTGGATGCTTTTAAACAGAGGTGGGATGGTCATCTGTCAGAGGTGCTTTGAATGCAATTTTCCTGCTGAGATTTATAGTTCACCTACAATCAAAGAGCATTCTGAACTCCACCAATGATAGAATTGAACCAAACGTGGCACACAGGACCCCCATGATCAACAGAAAACACTAGAAGGGTTTGGTGGGCATTGACCCTGACATTTGGGAGTTGTAGTTCACCTATATCCAGTAAGCACCTTGAACTCAAACAATGATGGATCTGGACCAAACTTGGCACAAATATTCCATATGCCTAAATATGCACACAGATGGAGTTTGGGGAAAATAGACCCTGGCATTTGGAAGTTGTAGTTCACCTATATCCAGTGAGCACCTTGAACTCAA
>JARBWK010003001.1:0-13499 GCA_030556195.1 Anolis apletophallus | reverse complement strand
AGCGCTTCGCTTCGCCTTAATCCTCTCCAGCGGATCGAAACCGATTCGGATCGCCTGCAGAAAATCTCTCACGGATCTCAAACACGGGTCCCGGCGGTCATGGCATTGGACATACCATTCAGCTGCCCTTCCTTTGAACACCGCTCCGATGGCCCGCACACTCGGCTGTTGTCGCTGGGATAAAGGTGACCGTAGTCCTCCATATGGTCTTGCACCGCAGCTGCAAAAAGGCTACTTTGCAGGCTTCCCCTTCAAACTCAACCCGTAATGGTTCCTTCTTCATACGGGCCCAAACTCCTGGGACAGCACTTCCCTCCCTTGAGGGACCTCGAGCCTGGTAACACCTCTTCCCATTCCAGCCTGTTGCACAGGGCGCCTCATCTGAGCCGGACTTCCTCCTGGATGGCCTGCCAAACGGTCCTCACTCCCAAAGGAGATCTAGGACGCTCAGCTGATGTTCCGCCATCCATCCATGAATAGTAAGTGAAGTCTCCTCCTCCCGGGCACTCCAAACTGACTCTATCGGCTCTCTTCGGACATGGCTTGAGACATCCTCCTCATGGTCTGTTCCATAGCCTCAATTACATTTCATCACTTCCAATTCGAAAGTGATGCAGGTTCCGTGGTCTCACTACCACACTCCATCAGGTTCATCCGAACTGGCCTGTCCTTCGGCACAGTCTCCCTGGGCCCACGCACTTCTGGATCCGCCTGAGCTGACCAGTCCTTCGGAACAGCTTCTCCGATCCCTCCGGCCCTCCGGACCTCCATCTGAACTGGCCTGTCCTTCGGCCCAGTCTCCTGGTCCCACACACTGGATCCGCCTGAGCTGACCAGTCCTTCGGAACAGCTCCTCCGATCCCTCCAGCCCTCCAGACCTCCGCCTGTCTGGAGTCATATCGCTCTCTCCTTCGACGGGCCACTTCCAAGCTCACCTGAGCTTCCCACAGTCGCTCCGCTTCTCCAGCTCATCCTCCTGGGCAACCGCACCTTCCATCATCTCTCGGTGCTCATCCGGGCACCCCACTTGGTCGAGGTGGTCCAATCCACTCCATAGTTCGCGGACTTCCTCAGGAGCCGAATCCCATCTATCAATATATTCTTCTTCTCTCCAAGCCAACCTCTCCATTGCTGGGATAGTTGAAAAGGGGCTTTTGCTTCTGTAACGACTCTCCAACGCTCGGTAAGGATCACGCGTAGATTGAAGCACGGTCCAACACGATTTTATTGTAGGTACGACACATGTGAAGCAAAATCACCAGCCCGCCACCCAAACACACCTTATATACACTGAGCCCATCCCCATTTCCCATGCCATGTCAAAGCAGGGTTGCACCATATCCGGGTGATTCAGCATATCCCATAGTCCGAAGGATGTGACCTCATGGGTCCATGAATCAGCGTTATGAGTCCAATTGTCCAATGTCCAGGCTCGGAGGAGTTTGCCTCACTTCCCTCCGCAGCCCCACACACATCTGGAAGTTACGTCTCCCACTTGACTCAGCACAGTCTCTATGCAACTGGAGCCAAGGTCACCAAAGAACTGGGGCAAAGGTCGGTGCAATCTCATGGCAGGTTGGGAGCCTGAACTTCTCCTAAGCTCAGGTCTCCCAGTCCTGACAATTATTTTTATTACTTTAAAAATACTTTTCAATCTTTTGCTATTTCAAAACATTGGAGATCGAGAATGGACCGCTGGCAGCTTCACACCCAGAAACACTTTATCATTCTAACTCTTTAATAAATAGTATCTATTTTTCTTGGCTTTCTGTATCTATTTCTTTTACATAAAATGTATAAACTTCTTAATGAAATGTAACAAGATGTAGCCCAGAGACTTCCTCATAACCTCACTGAGGTATTTCCCTGAGAGCAAGAAGGTTGGCCAAACCCCTCTAGCTCTTTTCCAGCCACACTTCCCTTCCCCCCCCCCCCCTTCAAGCTTTTCATACTCTTTCCTGCTCTTCCCCCACCTCCCTCTCCCTAAAAACATTTTTCTTGCTTTCCTTGCTGCCCAGATACTTTCCCCTCGACTTCCTTGCTTCCAAAACCCTATTTCCCTCCCTCCACTCAGGGGTGCTTTGATTATGCTTTCCCTGCATTGGTAGAAGGGGTTGGATTAGATGGCCCCTGGGGTCTTCCGCTAAAATACTGTTAAGTTTATGTTGGTCAAAAAGTTTGCCCATGCCTGAGAGATATATACACACATACTATATATTATATAATATCTAATATAATATATACATCTTTCTTTGGGATCCTCGAGAAACTTGTGCTTCAAAAAGCCTCTGCAGCTGAAAAAGTTTGAGAACCCCTGATCTAGTTAAATGGCCCACTTGAGGCAGAGAGATTGCTGACCTTGGAAACAAAGGCTCAGTGTATGTACATTCATTAAAACCCTTTATTGATAGCCCAGTCCTTGATTATCAAGATTGTCTTAGGAGCCTCACACCTTTGCTAATAAGGAACTGGACAGTTGAGCTAATCAAAACCTACTTATCATTTCTTTGACATTGTCTTTGTGAATGACACTGCCTCCCAGGGAAACATCCCACCAGCTGGTTGGTTCTCCAGCTAGCTAACCTCTGGCTATAATTTCCCTATAAAAGGGAATCCCCACCTGAAAGCAATGACATCATTGGAACTCCTGGGCAATCAGGGCATGGATCCTGGCTGACCCCCTTTCTAACCAATCAGGGAAGGGAGCAAGAGTTTTGAATAGCATTCAAACTATGTATATAAGATTTCTGACTCTCTCTGTATGTTTTATGCTTCTATACTTTGAAGCATCTGCTTGTACTTGCATCCCTTTTGGCTGAACTGAATAAATCTCTGTGACTTGTCTTCAACATGGTGAGTGTTTCTCTGTCCTGGTCCATTCAGTTTAGCTTGTGCTTGCCAGGTACAGATCCCTTTATCCATGGTCCTAGTTAACAATGGCATTTATATACAAGTTTTTTTTTTAAAAAAGTAGCCTTAAAGTCAAAGGATGCCTTTGCGTTTTGCAGAGGTAAGTGGGACACAAGTGTCTCAGAGTGGAAATGATATGCTTTAAAGAAATTGAGTAAAAAAGAGAATATTCCTGGAGGAAAGCAATAGTGATCCAAATGTAAGTTACTATTCTAAATGAAGAAAACAAGGCAGTAATTGGGAGGTGGAATATTGGGGGAAAACAGAGGAAGAAAGGACTATTTAGATCTAATTTAGAAGAAAAAACTGGCAAAGGTGAAAAGCTTAGCAAAACTTGTTCAGAAAGATGTGAAAGAAGCAGCAGTAAACCTTCTCGAACATAAGAATCCCACAATTCAGAGACTTAGAGTTAGCTTTTCTCTCACTTTTTAGGGTTTAGCTGATAATAAAACAAAGTCTCAGTTCTCACTTGTGATGACCCAAGAGGGCCCACTAGATATGAGGTGGTGAATTTCTAAGATGTTATCCTCCAAGTGAAGAAAGATTGAATGGCCTTTTCTTTTTGTTTCCTGGTATGAAGTGAGAAGAAAATAGAGCCCTTTCTGTCAGTAACCAGGGCATAATCCATAATTACTAAAGAATCCCTATTGTGATTATTTTGAACAAAAGTGCTGACCTGAGACAGGTGACAAAAAGGCAATCATAGTAAAATTGCCTTCCTTAGAGTCTTTACACAGCAGAAAAGTTTGCAACCCAAGTTTTAAAAATTTATTTTTATCTGGGGCGTTGTTTAAAAAATGCAGGTGGGGGCAGACTTCAGTCTGCACACCAGCCCCAAAAGCATTTGGGGCTGGGTGTCTAGATGCCCTCCTGGAACCTTCTGGGAGGACAGGAAGACACACACACCCCCTCCCCCAAACCCCTTAAAAACAGGGAGGGGGGATAAAATTGTGTAGGAGTCACAAAGAAAATGCTAACTTGGGCAATGCTAGGCATATACAGGCAGTTCCCAAGTTACAAACATCTGACTTATATATGATTCCTAGTTACAAACAGGGGTGAGACAACAGGAAATGAGAGAAGTCTACCCCTTGGAAGGGAAATTCAGAGTTATCATGGGGAAAATGTGTCTCTGCTTTTTCTTTTTCGCGTCAGGAGCCACTTGAGAAACTGCAAGTTGCTTCTGGTGTGAGAGAATTGGTCATCTGCAAGGACGTTGCAAATTCAACTTAAGAACAAACCTACAGTACTTAATCTTGTTTGTAACCTGGAGTCTGCTTATGTACTCGGTATTCATTGAGGTCCTGGAATCAAACCATAGTAGTTACCAATTGTCCACTATATTCTCACATTCCACTTCATCAGCAGACTCTCCCACTTTTTGTGCCCATCAAACAATTGAAAAAACTGGGGTGGTGGACCTGGGCCTTTCAGTGAGCAATATTTCAACCACAGTGAAAGGTATAAATTGCATCCCTTCTAAATCAGGAAAGGTAACTCTGATAGATCTGCAGGCCAATAATTCTGCCCTCCCCCCTTTTTATGGTATTTGTGCTAAGATGTCCCACTCTGTACCCAAAAATGGTGGTGATGAAGAGTGAGAGAATTCTGGGGAAGACTGAGAGTGACCAAAATGCTACTTTGCACATGCTAAAGCAAGTCCCTGGGCCTTGTCTTATAGGAGAGTGCTGGAAGCTTGCAGAAAGGGCAGTTCTTCTTTTAGAGTGATATTGAAGACTGAGGGCTGAAAAAAGGTCTTGGCCACATGAAATCAGGTGGTCCCATCCTTGTTTTGAACAGTCTGAGCATCTAATCTCGCTTTCATAATGGAGTCAATTTTGTGTGGGTTTTTAAAAAAAAGAATTTTACCTTGAGATTTGAACTTAGAATCTGATTTAGAAACACGGGAACTTTTTTTCTTAGTACCTGATAAGAGTGAACTCAGTGAGCTTCTGAGTCATATTACATGTAATCTCTAAAATGGTCATAAAAAGGCATTCCAGATTACTGTAAGGCATCCTCAGTGACATTTATTGAGCGTACTTGTAATACAACTTGTTTCATGAAAGGCCTTCACTTTTTTTCAGGAATGTAATTACTTACTGAAAAGCTCATTTTTATACAGTGTCAACACTGTAGAAGCCCTAACATCTCCCTGAAGCACAACACCGCTGCTGTTCACCAGGCGCTCAAATACCTCTGAACTTGATATGATTGAAAATAATAATAACAACAACAACCATTTTTATTTGTTATCCACCTCTTCTCAAGGCAGGGTAAAACACAGTTAAAAACACATTATAAGGCATTGTGTAAAATACATATATTAAAACATATTTATATTAAATTCATATATTAAAACACAGAACAAGGATTTAAAATCAGTAAACACAAGTCATGAGTTTAAAATTCATAGTTAAAACTGACTGGGTAAGCCTGCCAGAAGTGATAGTTCTTCCATTGTCTCTAAATTAGCTGTCAGAGCTCTTCCGACAGGTCATTCCACAATCTTGGGGCAACTGATGAAAAGATCCTTTATGACATCTACAAATCATGACATCCGCAAAGACATTGCCAAGATCCTCTGGGGAGGCCCTGCAAACAGTGACATCTGCAAAGACATTTCAAAGATCTCCTGGGGAGGCCCTACTCTTGGTCCCACCTCCTTCGCAGGTGCGGTTGGTGGGGACAAGAGACAGGGCCTTCTCAGTGGTGGCTTCTCAGCTTTGGAACTCCCCAGTGATATTAGATCAGCACCCTTCCTCCTGACCTTCAGAAAGAAAGCAAAGACATGGCTGTAGGACCAAGCTTTTGGTTAGTAAGCAGTGATAGAAATGAATAGGGATTATATGCAATTGACACATGGAATGGCTTCGGATTACTATTTTGGATTATGTGATTTTAACGTTTATATTCATACTAGCCGTCCCCTGCCACGCATTGCTGTGGCCCAGTCTGTGTGCATGTGCTTTGTGTGTATATGTGCATGTATATATTTGTGTATATACATATATTGAGTACCGGATTGCCTTCAAGGTGCTGGTTTTAACCTTTAAGGCCTTGTACGGTCTAGGGCCTGAGTACCTAAGGGACCGCCTTTACCCGTATATTCCCCGAGATCACTGCGCTCGGAAGAGCAGAATTTGTTGGTTGTTCCATCACCTCGCTCCTGCCATTTATCCAGCACAAGACAGCGGGCCTTTTCAGTTGTGGCTCCCACGACTTGGAATCTACTCCCTAGCCACGTCCGGGCAATTCGGGAACTCTGTCCTTTTCGAAGGGCCTGTAAGACTGCCCTCTTCAGGCTAGCATTCGGCTAGCCAGAATTGTAGTTGGCATATCATCATCTGAACTAGGAACCAAAAGCTACGGGCACTCTGGCTGTGCATTGGGTTTTATTGAATTTTATTGTATGTTTTATTCTATGTTTGATTGTCTTTTTATTCTGTTGTGATCCGCCCCGAGCCTGCAGGGAGGAGCGGAATATAAAATCGAAGAAATAAATAAATAAAAATAATAAATATATGTGTATATATGTGTGTTTGTGTGTATATATGTGTGTGTGTGGTTTTGTGCATGCGTTGTAATGAATCTCTTATTTTTTGTCTTTTTAAGTATCTTCTGTTGTGTTTTTCAGTGTTTTTATGAGTGATGGTCACTCATTGGCCTGATACGTGTATTGTGTCCAAATTTGGTGTCAATTCATCCAGTGGTTTTTAGTTATGTTAATCCCACAAACAAACATAACATTTTTATTTATATATATGTTTTAATTATATGTCTTAATGTCTAAATATTGCTTATGGTTTAATATGGTTTTACTAGTTTAATTCACAGTTATATGTTATTGTTTGATTTTATGTTTTGGTTTTTCACATGTATGTTGACATTAAATTGTGCCATGACTATGCTGGAAACCACTTTTGAGTCCCCCAAGGGGTGAGAAAAGTGGTATATAAATACAATAAGTAAGTAAATAAGTAATTAAGTAAGCTGCTGTAGTCAAAACTGTCACCTTTTTGCACTTGGAAGACTTTTGGTGCATCTACACCAGTGGTTCCCAAAGAGGGCGGTACCGCCCCCTGGTGGGCAGTGGGGCGATCCAGGGGGGCGCTGCAAGGCTCAGGAGAATTTGGGGGCACTGAACCCCTTTAAGGGGGGGTGGTGTGAGCCAGGCGACAAGCTCCCTGCAGGGCCCGCCCCCTGCCTCAGAGGGAAGCGCAAGCGGCTCCGCCCCTCCTTGCTTGTTACAAACTGAACATAATTAAAGCAAATTGATTTAGTGAAGGGGTTATGGCAGGGAGAGGAGGAGGAGGCAGAGTCGGACCCCTTCGATTTAGGTCATTTGTTGAAGGCCTCGTCGAGCGGCGTGATTGGCTCAGTCCAAGAGCCTGCGGCCTCTTTTCTCGTCTTGGCATCGATGGGATAGGGTTAAAAAGCCAAGGCCCTGGGGCTGCGAGGCCTCGCTCTCTCTTTGAGGCACCACCTCCGGCTCCTCCCCTTCAGCCCGGTATGGAGGGGCCTGAGAGGCAGCATGAGAGGGAGGATGAGGAAGATGGAGCGGCACCAGCTATGGCATCAAGAAGAGGAGGAGGGGGCCAGGAGGCGATTGGGAGAGTAATTTTTTTTTTCTGGAAAGGGGGGTAGGCCAAAAAGTTTGGGAACCACTGATCTACACTATAGAATTAATGCAGTTTAGCCCCATTTTAACTGCCATGGATCAATGCTATGGGATCATGAGAGTTGTCATTTTACAAGGTCCTCAACTTTCTCTGCCAAAGAATGCTGGCGCCTCACAAAACACATTTCCACATGAAGCTATGGCAATTAAAGTGGTGTCAAACTACATTAATTCTACATTGTACATGCATGCTTGGAGGCTCAGGTTGATAAAGCCTCATTAGCCATTGCATAACAGAGGACCATCCCTTCCCAATCTTCTCCATACAGTACAATTGCTAATTCCAGAGGAAACATCTACAAAGAGGCAACATTAAGGTTTATACTTGCGATTTTCCTGTACTGATAGTCCATAGAGTGTATTACAGCCAAAGTTCTCTTCCATTCCCTCTCCAACTTAGGCTGGATCTACACTGTCTCAGAATGCAGATTAACTGCTTTGAACTGAATTATATGGCCATATAATTCAGTTCAATGCAGTTAATCTGCATTCAGAAACTCCACTATCCCCCAGTGTAGATGGGACCACAGATGCACTACAGATCTAAGGATGGGAATCCTGTGGCTCTCCAGACATTGTTGAACTGAAATTCCCAGCGTTCCTCTCCATTGATTGTATTCACTTGGGCTGCTTAGAACTGTAGTCCAGTAACATCTGGAATGTTGCATGGCTCCCACCTTTGAATGGATTGCATTGTGAAAGTGAGTGCGGCAATATGGTAATTTATTTAAAGTCAATAGTAAAATGGAGCAGTTTTACCTGCTTACAGGTGGTATTGGTCAGCTAATTCAGGAATCCATTTTCCACATGAGAAATGGACATTGGATTGCTGCCCAGGACAAGGTGTTCTCATCAGAGCATAAAAACCCTGGAGAACTATTGTGTTTATTGTGTGCTTATCAGCCAGTAGGGAAACACCAAGGAAGGTGCAGTTCCTCCTTCAGCAGCAGAAAGGTTACTGAGTTATTGTAGGTATTTAAAAATATCTTTATCGAGTTTTATATCATACATTTCTGGGAAAAACGGGACTCTAGCTGCCGGCTTATAGTCCATGGAAGTCAAAGTTCTTCATTATGGCTTGATTCATTAGACTTCCAAAAAGCCATCAGACAATTAAAGACAAAGCTTTCTGAATAGTCTCATCCTGTCCCCTAACAAGATATTCATCTAACACAGATGTAATTATAATATTAGTTTTTGCCAGGATGCTTTTATTCTCACAGGTTTCAGAGTTCATTTTATTCCTGCAAGCTTCAGAACCCAAATACAAACATGTGTTTCCCTCTTTTAACATGGTTGAAGATCTTAATTATCTGTGATATAGATTTTGAAAAGCCTCCTGAAAATATTACAGAATTGGAGTATATCAACAAAAATATGGACAGTTTAGTTTTGATTTTTAAAAAAAATCCTGCTTTAGCCCAAAGCTGGTCATCCTAGGATTGTTAGAGAATGGAACCCTTGCAGGCACTTCATTAAAAAAAATATTATTTATTTATTTATTTCCAACATTTCTACCCCACTCTTCTCTACTCCCGAGGGGGGACTTCGGAGTGGCCTAACAAAAGGCACAATTCGATGCCACATAATAAATACAATATAAAACCAAAAACATACAGCATTAAAATACATTAAAATACAATTAACATTAACACATCCTACACATTCTCTTAAGTTAAAACAGTATTTCGTCCATAACAGGAGCATTGAGCCATATCAAAACAGCCTCAAGAGGCATCAGATGAAGCTTTGTGCAGAATATATACACCTAGATTAAAGAATCTGGAGTTCAGAAATTAATTTGAGCACTCAAAATAGATGGTGACAGTCCTTCACAAAAATCGATGTCTATATACCACAACCTTTCTTCATTTCAGTGGGAGGTTATTTTATTGCTGTGAGTTACTATTAAAGAATTGAATGTGAACAGTCCTTGCAGATCAATTGCAAATCATCAAGAGATCTGCTGGTTGATCCCACTCTGCCTTGAATAAATTTTAATTGATTTTTTCTCACTCTAAGCATCATAATGATAGCATTTAAAGTATTTTATTCAGGCAGAGATGGAAGGAAACAATTCTGCTTTCCCAAACAGAGAATTAAAATCTTGGACTGTTAATATCTATCTATATATATAAAAAATCATCTGTGGAATTAAGATAACTCAAAAACCACTGAATGAATTGACACCAAATTTGGACACGATACATGTATCAGGTCAACAAATGGCCATCACTCATAAAAACATTGAAAAACACAGCTGAAAAGACTTAAAAGGCCAAAAAAACCCACAAAAATTACATTACAACATATGTGCAAAACCACACACATACACACACACACACACACACACACACACGCTAACACACATATATACGCATGCAAAGCACATATACACAGGCTGGGCCATAGCAATGCGTGGCAGGGGACAGCTAGTCTGTATACCTTTATAAAACGGAATGTTTGTATGTGTGTGTGTATGTGTGTATGTGTGTATGCGGAGGGCGGGAGCGCAGAAGGGTGGAAGCAGCCACTTTCACAGGCCAGGGCGGATATGTGGCAGCCACTTTCACAGGCCAGGGCGGATATGTGGCAGCCACTTTCACAGGCCAGGGCGGATATGTGGCAGCCACTTTCACAGGCCAGGGCGGATATGTGGCAACCACTTTCACAGGCCACAGCGACCAGCGCGGGTGATGGACCTGCACCAAACTTGGTACACAGAGCCCCCCCAACCCCCTTTACGTCCTGGCGTGGGTCGGGGGACATGTCCCACGGATTATGGGATTTGTAGTACTTTCCAACACTTTGGTTCCCACAGACCACTGAGGCCACCAAAAGGACCAATACAGACCACACTCAGCACACACAGCCCCATGACCCACTCTACGTCCTGGTGCAGTTCGGAGGAGGGTGGACCATGGATGATGGGACTTGAAGTGCCTCTACTCACTTCCCAAGTCCGCTGCAACCCTCATCCAATCACTGATCAAGACTAAACTTGGCACACATAACCCCCATGACTGCCTTCACGTCCTGGTGAAGTTTGGGGGAGGACTGACAATGGATGATGGGATTTGTAGTACTTTTACACCCCTCTGTTCCCACAAACCACTGTGGCCTCCAACAAACACTGATAAAGACCACACTTGGCACACAGAGCCCCAGTGACCCAGTCCACATCCTACTGAAGTTTGGAGGGGGACAGAACATGGATGATGGGTCTTGCAGTACCTTCCCTCACTTTCCAAGACTGCTACAAACCTAATCCTATGATTGATCAACACCAAACTTGCCACACAGAGCCCTCATGACCCACTCTACATTCTGGTGCAGTTTGGAGGAGGGTGGACCATGGATGATGGGACTTGAAGTACCTCTACTCACTTCCCAAGTCTGCTGCGACCCTCATCCAATACCTATTGAGACAAAACTTGGCATACACAACCCCTATGGCTGCCTTCACGTCCTGGTGAGGTTCGGGGAGGACTGACAATGGATGATGGAATTTGTAGTATTTTCACACCCCTCTGTTCCCACAGACCACTGTGGCCCCCAAAAACACCGAGAAAGTCCACACTTGGCACACAGAGCCCCAGTGACCCACTCTACATCCTACTGAAGTTTGGAGGGGGACAGAACATGGATGATGGGACTTGCAGTACCTTCCCTCACTTCCCAATCCTGCTACAAACCTAATTAAATGACTGATCAACACCAAATCTGGCACACAGAGCCCTCATGACCCACTCTACAGCCTGGTGCAGTTTACTGTGAGATGGACCACAGATGATGGGACTTGAAGTACCTTCACTCACTTCCGAAAAACAATGCATCCCTCATCCATTCACCAATACAGACCAAACTGAGCACACCGAGCCCCCTGACCCAATCTACATCCTACTACACTTGGGGGGCAGAGATGATGGGACTTGCACTACCTTCAGTAATTTCATGATACCACTGCAACTCCCAATAATGATGGATCAAGACCAAACTTGGCACACAGAGCCCCCCATGACCCACTCTACATCCTGCTGCGCTTCACAAATAACCCGGGCAGGGCCGGGTCCCCAAGCTAGTTTCAAATAAATATCAACATTTTACAGTGTTGTGAGAGTTGCAGAATATATTTTATCAGGAATTATATAAAATTATTTAAATTTTATGAATGGGCAAAGCCACAGTCTTGTAATATCCAGCAGGGTGTCTTCTTTGCCTCACCTTTTCTTTTCAAAGCTCACCCGGAGAGGCACACCAGGCTAAGCACCCCAACCTCCCTCATATGAACAGGGATGAGCCAAGCACATTCATAAGTTTCCTCCCTTCGTGAACCTCCAAAGTTTGACCCCCCCCCCCCCAGTGCTCATTCATAAATTCCAGGGGTTCATTTGCAAATATATTTAATATTTGTCCTGCGATCTTGCAATGCCAGTGGATTGCCTTTCTAGGTTCCACAACCCCAAAGAGGCTAAACAGGCTATTCCTCCTATCTTCCCAAAGTTGTAGTCTGAAATGTCTGCCTAGCCACAGCTAGATGTGTGTACCCAATTTACACAATCCCATTACAATAAGATAGGGGACAAGAGGTAGAAGCACTTAAGGCACACATTCAAAGTTATCCTCCTCTCATAGAGGAGGTCCTCACTGATGCTATTGATTGAAACCCCCTCCCATTGATAAATTCCTATTTCATTGATATGTTTCCTCCTGTCATTGAGAAGTTTATCCAACTTTCATTGGTATCTGCTGTTGAGAATCAATACACAAGTTGTGTGAGAGGGTTTTTATCAATCATACTTACTCATTGTCTTTACTGGAACCCCTCCTTTGTGTATACCCAAGTGGAATTGTTAAATTAATCAATAATTTGTTTACTTGTTACCACACTATATCTCTGGGGTTAGTGCCCCTCTCAGGGGCTAAACAATGCATGGACTAAGACTTTGAACCAATTAATGACTGTTGCTTATTTTTCCTGCCACTGGAGAACACCAACTAGCAATGACATCAGAGGGAATCCCCAACCTGGATCCTAGCTGTACCACTTCTCTATCAGGAACTGGCACGTGAATTCCAAATGGCTGTCAAAATAAATAAATATACTCTGTATTTCCCAGTGAGGTATGTCAGATCCTTGAGAACACAGACGATTGTGATATTCTTTTTAACCTGAACGAATAGACCTCTGTTCTTTTTGCCTTCAATCCAATTTATGTCCAGATTCAGCTTCTGGGGTAGCATGGTGCGCCGGGCTACAAACCCACAATTTTACCAATTACTGAAATCACTCACCACAGCTAGTTCTCTGCATCCACAGATTCAACCAAATGTGGCTTGAAAATATTTAGAGAAAAAATCCCAAAAGCAAACCTTGATTTTGCCATGTGATTTTGCCACTATGCTGATGTGTATACCATGCTATGCTATAGCCTTCTGCCATATCAAAGAACCACAGCCTCTCTCTGGTACTCATTTGAATTGTTCATCATTTCATATACAACACTATGCAATCGTATGTGATGAGACGTGAGCATCTGCAAATGTTGGTGTCCACTGTGAGGTCCTGAATTCCAACTCCCAGCAGACACCAATGGCCCACTATAGTCCTTTCATATTACATATCCTACAGAAATTACTCTCTACAGACAAAGGGAAAACATCAGATGTCCACAGCCTACTCACTCATTTCAATATCTCTGACCCAACATGTGAATGCAGATTGAGTGTATCATATCTTAAATGCTTAGGACCAGAAGTGTTTGGGCTTTTTTTGGGACCTGTCTGTACTTGCATATATGTACATATTTTGGAGATGGAACCCAAGTCTAAAGACAAATATCATTTATTTCCCTATGTTCACCCAGCTGTTTGTGCTGTATTCCTCATCACATGGATAACTACCTGT
>JARBWK010003000.1:0-13502 GCA_030556195.1 Anolis apletophallus | reverse complement strand
GCGGCACCGACTCCGCTGTGCTTGGTGTGTGGTGAGAAGCTGTCCAATAGCGCCATGGTGCCAAGCAAGCAAACGCCATCTCCAAACGAAACACCCCTTCTGTTCATCGAAACAGGCCCAGGTTTCACACTAAGTGAGTGTATACATACATTTAAAAACATATTAACTATATGTATTGCTGTGTTAGAGTGTCACTTTGGTTGGTGGTGTGCCCCAGGATTTTGTAAATGTAAAAAATATGCCGCAGCTCAAAAAAGGTTGAAAATCACTGCTCTAGACAGCTATAATAATACCAAGAACACAACTCTACCCACCTGCCTCCTGAATCTTAGCAAAATTTTCTATCCAGTTTGAAAGTCAACTGAATGGTCCGACAGACAAGGGGGCTTCTGCATAAGCTTCTTAGATACCAAGTGAGTATGTCTTCAGGCTCTTCAGTTCTCTATCCAAAGCAGAAGGGTTATTAGCAGCATACTCAGTGTGTGAAATACATTTTTTAAAAACCACACCGTTCAGATTTGGCTGATTCGATTCAGCATATTATTAATAATATTTCTTCTTACTTTATTTCTAACCTGCCTCTCCCACGGCTTGAGGTGGAGTACAACATGAGTTAAAATACTTCCTCATAAAATATTACATAAATATGAAATTCATACACAGAACAAAGATTAATGTACAGTAAAACACGGGAATGAGCTTAAAATCCATAGTTAAAATTACTGAGTAGGCCTGCCAGAGGAGAAAAGTCTTCACCATCAAAGTACATTCTCTCAGTACCACAGAGTCACAAAAGGAGGACTACCCTTTTTCATCAAGCACTTCATTTTTCACAGTGCTCACAGTGCTCCCATCCACATAAAGTCCAGCAAAAAGGGGTCTGGGGAAATTATTCTGGATTCACCAAATGGGAAAAAGCATTTATTCTGAGTCTCTGTACTTATAATTACAATCTCGGCACACGCATACACTGCATTTTGTTCTGCTCCATATAATTTAACACCTGGGACTCACTACTTAAATATGTTGGGATTTGCTCACCCCTGTCCCCTGGCTGGGCTGAATGTAGATACGGCCCTTGCTTTGAACGTGACGCTCTATAACGCTCCATTCCTTAGGGCTCAGAGACAGGAGTTTCTGCACCTGCTGGTTCCTGCATAAGGCTGCAAACTCGCCTGTGCCATCTTCTACTAGGATTCTGAAAGCAAAAGCAGATTTTGCAGTAAACAGTATTTTGGCAAAGCCCCAGTCTAGAAAACAAAACAGCATCCTACAGTCAGGATGACTTTAAAAATGATTTAACATCCCTGTAACATTTCTTTTCCTGCCTGTGCCCTTGTTCAAAAGATTTCACCTCCCCTCCTGTGCCAGTGACAATTGGATTTTGAACATTTTGACTTTTCGTGGAAACCAAATATTTCCACGAAAAAACTTTCAGGAGTAAATTCCCCTTCCTAGGGGCAGATTTCCTCTCACTTCCTCTTGTCACACCCCCATTTGTAATTAGGAGTCATACCTAAGTTGGCTATTTATTTATTTATTTATTCAGCTTAATAGACCGCTCTCTCCGGAGCTCAGAGCGGTTTATTTATTTATTTATTTATTTATTATTGCGATTTCTGCGCCGCCGACTCCGGGCTCGCGGCTCATGCTAATGGCTCAGTGCCAGAGGTACAGCATAAAACATAGAGCACAAAAGATGTAGCTCAAAATTAAAAACAAGCAATACAATTAAACAATTAAAACAATTAGAACAGCAATTAAAACAGCAGCGGTACCCGATAGATCGGACCGGGCATGAATAAGGGCCTACTCCCCAAAGGCCTGCCTAAACAGATAGGTTTTGCAGGCCCGTCTGAAGGGGAGTAGGTCCCTCAGGGCTCTGGCCTCAGCCGGGATTTACAGCAATAAAATATCAGATAAAACACATAAAACATTAGAGAACCAAGTTAAAACCCCAAGTTAAAACCCCACTCCCACAATAAAACTACAACAAAACAACAGTAATACAAGTGGCGGTGACGCGGCAGGGTGGCAGGTTATGGCGGGCACTAGTCAGAGGCCGAATGCCTGCCTAAACAGCCAGGTCTTAATGGATCTGCGAAATGGCATCAAGTCCTGTAGGGCTCGCGTCTCCTCAGGCAGGGAGTTCCATAGAGTCGGCGCGGCCACTGCAAACACCCTCTGCCGCGTACTAGATAGCCTGTAGGTCTTTATGCCAGGCACCTCCAACATGTTGAGCCCCTCTGAACGCAGTGATCTTCTGGGCACATATGGGGTAAGCCGCTCCCTCAGGTACACTGGCCCCAAACCATATAAGGCCTTGAAAGTTAAAACTAACACCTTGAAGGAGACCCGGAATTCAATGGGAAGCCAGTGCAGCTCGCGCAAGAGTGGAGTTACATGAGCAGATCTTGTGGCTCCTAAGCGGCACCATCTTGAGTTTCCGGATCGCCGACAAGGGTAGGCCAATGTACAGTGCATTACAGTAGTCAAGCCTCAAGATGACCGTGGCTTGGATCACCGTGGCCAGGTCGCAACGGGAGAGATAGGGAGCCAGACGTTTTGCCTGTCGCAGGTGGTAAAAAGCTGTCTTCCAGGCGAAGGCAATCTGCGCCTCCATAGACAGCTGGGATCCAGCCGGACCCCTAAGCTCTTAACTAAAGGCTGCGGCCATAGTGCCACGCCGTCAAACGTCGGCAACTGGATTCCCCCATGCGGCCCAGCCACAAGATCTCCGTCTTCGCGGGTTCACCTTCAACTTACTGGCTCGCAGCCATCCAGTTACGGCTTCTAGGCAGAGATGGAAATTATCGGGTACAGATTCCACCCCGGCGTCCATCCTCAGAATGAGCTGGGTGTCATCAGCGTATTGATGGCACTCCAGCCCAAAACTCCGCACCAATTGGGCGAGTGGTCGCATGTAGATATTTGTAACTCAGCCTGTAATGGATACTGTTTCAAATGGCCTTAAACGCAGTCCAGGGAAAAGATCGGGAGCGGGTGCCACTCTGTTGATTTTCTTGGGTCTCTCACAGGCTTTTGCTATTATTGATCATATTATCTTACTGGAGCAGTTCTGTTAGATGGAAATAGAGGACACTGTTCTATTTGGTCTGGCTTCTACTTCAAAGGTGCACATTTGGCGGGTCCCTAAACGGTTTGGGACCCGCCTACCTTTGTGACCGGCTCTCCTCCCATGAACCAGCCCGAGCCCTTCGCTCCTCAGGGGAGGCCCTCCTTTCACCCCTGCCAGTCTCACAGACCCGGCTTGTGAGCACTAGGGAGAAAGCCTTCTCCTCTGTGGCCCCCCGTCTTTGGAATTCCCTCCCGGGAGAGATCAGGAATGCCCCCTCATTGGAATCCTTCAGGAAACAACTGAAAACCTGGTTCTTCCACCTGGCCTTCGGAGATTAGGCTCCCCAAATGCCCCCTGTTTCTGCGAAACCTTTTCCCCCTATGTGACCCTTTGTGTCCGACACTACTCCAGTTATCTCCGAGTTTTTAAAAATATCCTATATGTTCATGTGGCCCACCCTGTCAGTTCTGTTTTTAGATTCACCTGTATTGTTATGTTCTCACAGATGTATTTTATTGTGTTTATTGCTTTTATTATGTTTATTGTTCTTCGATGTTGTTGATATTTTGTGATGTGTTGTTCGGGCATGGCCCAATGTAAGCCGCTCCAAGTCCCCTTTGGGGAGATGAATGCGGGTTAGAAATAAAGTTATTATTATTATTATTATTATTATTATTATTATTGGCTAGTTCCTGCTCCATAGCTGTTAAAGAGTGAGGTGCCACAATGATCCATATTCACCCTCACTCTACATTTATTTGAAAATGCTGTGTCAGAAGGAGATTTGGCTTTATTGTATTATCACTGTTCAATCCTTTTGTCTTGAACAAAAATACGTATCAAAAAAGAAGGCCCCTGTCTTGAACTGTAGACATAGGGTCACAAAGAACCGTCACCAGTGAAAGGTTTCTGAACACCATACATTTACACCAATCTGTTAGCAATGACATGCAGTGTTCACAGTGAATTCTGCAGAAAACACTTCAATTGTACTTAACAAAAAAAAACCCAGCATGTTTAGCATGCCTTGCAAATCCTGATTTATTACATTACGTAACAAAATTTGAAACATTTTTTTCCTGGCTTGAAAGTGTTATTCTTGTTTAAATGTGTGGCACATACTTTGAAAGTAGTTGTTATAATCAAGAAACTTTGTTTTTGTGGCTGCCACAAACTCTGTTGAATTGGTTGAGACTCGATGAGATATTCATTGAAAAGCTATAGCAAAATGTGCTGTAGGATGTCCCACAAAAACAAAGTTTTTTCAGTTTAATACTTTTCCCCATATGTTTATGATAATAATAATAATAACTACTTTATTTTTATACCCTGCCAACCATCTCCCCTTGGGGACTCGGGCCCAAATGACAATTAAAGCACAGAACACATTACCAATTAAAACAACAGCTAAAAGCAATACAACATAGTTATACACAACATAAAAGCAATATGACTGGAAAGAAAATTGGCTGGGGTACAAATTCAATGAGTGCAATACATTTTTCAGGAGCACCAGAAAAGTGCGACAAATCAGTAGATTGGGCAGGAAATACTATCATAAAACATGTTGAGGTAGTTCAAATGAGGGCCAGAATAAAGTGCTATGCTCAGTGAGAACAGGAAAAATTTCTAGTGAGCTGCTTAATCAAAAGCACACTGGAACATCCAGGTTTTCAGTTGACTCCGGAAAAAGGACAAAGTCTGATCTCCCTATGGGGGGAGTTCCAGAGCCGAGGGGCCACCACAGAGAAGGCTCTCTCCCTCATCCCCACCAACCACACTTGCGATGGTGGAGGGAGAGAGAGCAGTGCTTCCTCAGATGATCTCAAGGTATGGACTGGTTCATAAGGGAAGAGGTGATCGCAAAGATAAACAGGTCCCGAACCGTTTAGGGCTTTATAGGTGATGACCCGCACCTTGAATTGGGACCGGAAACTTATTGTTTAAACAGAAGGGATGATAGAACCAATTAGGAAATGACCTTTATATCCCAGGAACAAAAATTGTGTTACATAGTGTTAACAGTAAACGCCTATATAATATACCTAAATGGCCAGGTTGCATAAATAGTTTAAGAAGTGGAAGAAGTTTAAGAAGCCTTGTTCTAGACCAGGGCTGTCCAACTGGCGGCCCTGGGACCGTACACGGCCCCCAAGCCCCTTCCCCACGCCCCCCTAACCCCCTGCAAGACATCAGGGTTTTTAAAAAAATTGGAAAAAATTCAGGAGGGGGCGACGCAAGTGAGGAGGAGGCGGAGGGAAGCCACGTCAGATGCCCTAGGGGCGGGACTTCCTCGCCTCTTCCCGCTCAGCGCAGGGCCGCTCGCAGGCTTGCGCGCCAGGCAGGATCGGCGAGCCGCCCTCCGCCGTATCCCTAGCTCTTGCTGCGGCCGTGCCTGACGGAAGGTAAGCTCCCGGGCTTACCTTCTTTCAGCGCAGCTGCTGCAAGAGCTAGGAGACGGGCGGAGGGCGGCTCGCCCGATCCCCGGCCTCTCGCCTGGCGCGCAAGCCCAGTATCTTGCGCGACCCGCCCCCTTTCAACGGGCTGGGTGACGTCAGGCGTGGCGCCTGACGTCACCCTGCCGAAAGGCGGGTCACAGCAGGACCCTGGGCATGCGCACCAGGGCAGGAGCGGCCCGCCCCCAAGAGCAGCCACGCCCCACTGCGGCCACGCCCCGAGCATCCACGCCTCCGCTCCGGCCCCCAAGGTGATCCGTCACCTGCATTCCGGCCCTTGGGCCCGAAGATGTTGGACAGCCCTGTTCTAGACCAGTGTTTCACAACCGCTGTGATGCGGCACAGTAGTGTGCCGTGAAGGACTTCCTGCTGTGCCGCAATAAAAGCTCTCTGCCCTTCTTCCCCTCCTGCCGAACTCCTGCTGCTTGGGGAGGAGGAGGAAGGGCAAGGCGCGAAAAAAAAGAAGGGACTGGGGCACCGCCTCCTTCAGCCGTTTCCTCAGCCAGCCTCCAATCCACCATGACTCTGGCCCCTCGCTCGCTGAAGCCGCGCAGAGGAGCCCCGCCCACTGAATCCCATCCACCGCTCATGCTCCTCCTCCTCCGCGCGGCCTGGCTCCGCCCCTCCCCGGCTGCTTCTCCACAGCCGCCAGCCTTGAGGGGACAGTGCCAAGCCAGTGGTGGCAGAGCCAGCACAATGCTGGCTTGGCACTGTCCCCTCAAGGTTGGTGAAGCTGTGGGAGAGCTGAAGCCGAGGGGAGGGGGCGGAGCCAGTCCGTGCCATGCCCCACCCCCTCCCCCCGGCTTCAGCTCTGCCACCACTGGCTTGGCACTGTCCCCTCAAGGCTGGCGGCTGTGGGACAAAAAGGTTGGAAACACTGTTCTAGACAATGATGTGATTTCTTAAAAGATAGATGTGCAAATGACATGCAAATCCTGTTTTGCAGTACTCACTTAGCATTCGCATTAATCACTCCAGTATGGGACAAACAAGCCGGATGATTCTGACTTCTGCCCTGAATGGGAAAAGGGAGAAGGTGAAGACAAACCCAGGTCTCTCTCATTTCAGACGACAAATGTAAACAACCTCACAATTGAGTGTCCATAGCATCAAGTGAGTAGGTTTCATATAGAAATGTATAGCATCATGGGAAAGGTTATATTGAGGGAAGGAATGGCTACCTCTATAAAGGCACTGTTGCAGATAGAGCAAGTCAATGGAGAGACAGAGAAAGGACACAAGTCACGTGGCATGTGACCTTTTCTTGGCCCGGAGTAGGAGGCTGAAGCGCTACATTGAACAAATGTACTCCTGAAAGGACAGAAGTGAGAGCTGGATACCTAGAAATAAAAGGACAACATTAGAATGTATTGTAAAAGGAGACCCCAAAATAAGGTTTGTGAGCTGGATTTGGCCCTCTAAGGTCATTTACTCAGGCCCCGCCCTAAACTTAATCTTTGGGTCACCCGAAGACTTGAAGGCACACAACAACAACAATCCCAATTCACTTGACTATCTTACCCATCAAAAGCATGCCTACACTTCCCATTGAAATACTGGTAAGTTAATACTGGTTAAATTGTTCTTTGTTTTAAATACTGTATTGTTTTTTCATGTTTTTTGCACTATAAATATCTGCGGTGGGCATCGGAATTTGTTCATGTGTTTTTCATACTCTAGTCCAGCCCCCCTGAGTCTGAGTGACTGTGAACTTTTTCCATGTTTTTTTAATTGGAAAAAAAAGTAACATACTGTATTTGAACAGATAATAATTATCTATTGTAGGCATAGATTATAATGAACATAATTCCTGTGTTATCTATTCACATTCTTTACAGAACATTCATAATTACATTTTTATTTTTCTCCCCCCCCCACCCCCCTGTCCCTCCCACCACTTCTTCTCTATATATTTTTAACCACGAACACAGCTTTTGAAATCTCTGTACAATATCTGGACTGGCTTCTCCTTCTTCTAACCATTTCATATAAGTCCCCCATTTCTCTTTAATTTCTTCTGTTATATCTATCTGTGAATCTTCTTGGTTTATACATGCAATGATATCAGATTGGACTTGTTCAAATAAGTAGTTATTCCAATTTTCCAGATTCCATTTTTTTTCATCTCTCCATCCCCAAGCTATTACTGCTTTTCCTGTTAGGATCATTGCTTTAAATAGTCTGAGTGACTGTGAACTGACACTCATCTTTAAAAGTTTGAGGACCGCTGCATTAGACAATCTCAGCAAAGAGCTAAATGAAGGGTTCAAGTTCTTTAAAAACAACAACAACTTTATGCTCACCTGTAAGAAAGGTTGTTAAGTGGAGGAGTCAGAATGCACATGCAGCTAGAGGCAATGTAAGTACAGTAAATATTGTTGAATCTGTAACTCAAAGAGACAGAAACTGGTTTCAAAATGAAGTCTACCAATGGGAGCAGCATTCACTACATGTTCTCCAAACCACCCACTTCCTTGCTTGATTTATAGGTTTCATGTGTATGTACCATTGTTGTACTCGTTAGATCTTTCTCTTTCTACAGCAAGAGCATTGCCAGAAACAATCCAGAAAAAATGCTGTACCAATAATTTATCTTTGAATTATTATATGCAACAAGTACTTAAAATCATTGATAGAATCTCAAAGCTATAAGAGGCCACCAGAGCCATCCAGTTAGCACAACCAAAGCACTCCCAACAGATGGCCATCCAGCCTATTTTAAAATCTCCAGAGAAGGAGACTACACCACAACATCTGGTATTACTGCTCTTACTGTCAGGTTCGCCAAGAGACACAACCACATGTTATGCCTTCTCTTGCCCTTTACCTATGCAAAACACCTGTTTTCCTCGCCTGTTCACCTTGCTCACTTGATTTATTATAATAATAAATAATAAAACATTATTTGTAGACCGCCGTTTCTCCTCAGAAGGTCTCAGGGCAGTTTACACATAGAAAGGCAAACATTCAATGCCTCAAAATAGGTACAGACACATCAAATAATAATAATAATAATAATAATGTACCTAAGGGACCTTATTATCTCCCCATATAGTCCCCCAAGACCACTGCGATCAGAGTCCCTAAACCTTCTTGCGGTGCCAAACTGTAAAACCCTCCACCTGACCTCAACGCGGAGGAGAGCCTTTAGCGCCATCGCTCCAGTACTTTGGAACGCTCTTCCTCCCACAATCTGCGCGTTGTCTAACTTACTAGCCTTCCAGAAGGCTTGTAAGACCTTTCTATTTGTACAGGCATTTGGTCAATTGTACAGGCATTTGGTAAATAACTCCAGGCCTTCTACCACATAGTCGTAGGCCACAGGAGTAATCTTGGTGTGTGTGCATTACTGTATAGTTTTACTTATGGATGCTAATCTTGTCATTTTATCGTGTTTTTATAGTTTTTAACATGTGTAAGTCGCCCTGAGCCTGACGGGAGTGGCAACAAAAAAGCCGAAATAATAAATAAATAAATAAATAAATATTGGTTCAAACATACCTGGAAATTTTGCGCTGCATATTCTGGAAGAATATCTTGGCTCCTGGGAGGACTCCCAAAAGATATGGCAGGAAAGACGCTTCGATGTACACATCTAGCCAAACTGTGGAAGCAGCTGCTGGTGCTATGCTCAGTTTTACAGTGTAATCCAAGGACAAAGAGCTTGCTAAATGTAGAGAGGACAGGCAACATTGTGTTCTTATCCAGGAAATACCATTACCTTGAATTCATCTTATTTTGCAAGCTCTCCATCAGACAAGGCTTTTCCCCGCATGGCAAGGGGTTGGACTAGATGGCCCATGTGGTCTCTTCCAACTCTATGATTCTATTATTCTATGATTTTGAGCCATTTAACAGTGCTCTCAGGGCTCTTTTCAGTCCAACTTGAGTTCTAGAAAGAAGAACTGCGTCATCAGCATAAAGCAGGGTGGATAGATGCTTTCCAGCTAGTTTTGGAGGGTGGAAATCCAAGTTGTATAAGTGTTCCACCATAGAGTTAATATAGAAATTGAATTGAAAGGGAGGCAGTGTATAATCAATAAGTGGCCCTGTTCTCTTCATGCAAGCACATGCTCTAATGCAAATTTGTCTGGGCAGAGAATCGGATGTACACATATGCAATTCTTTAACTCAGTAATGCTTCTAGGATCATGCCAGATTCATGCTCTTTTCAGTATAGTCTGGATTCTCACCCTTTTGCTGGGTATCCGTTCTTGATTTCTTTCCAGCGAGAGATTCACACACATCTCTCTCACTACTTCCCCAGAGAAAGAGACAAGGGATCCTGTGAACCTAATGACAGAGGAAAAATCAAGGCTCTCAAATTCATCACAGTTTCATCGGCATAATCAGAGTCTAACTGATTAGGCCCTTTGATATTGTTTTCTATGGGCTTATTCAAACTATGACAAATGCAGACAACACCAAATTTCCTTAACATGTTTGCATGCTGGCTCACATTAAAAATATTTATTTATTTATTATTTATTTATTATTTCGCATTTGTCTGTGCCCCCTCCCCCCCCAACGGCTCGGGGCGACTTACAACAGTTCGTAAAATACAATTGTCAGATAACTCATAAACCACAGTAATACCATTAAGATGGAATTACAATTAGTACAGTTGAAGCAACAAATGGAGTCGCAGTGTGCTGACAGCTAGGCGGTGTGAGCTAAAGTTTAGCTAACTCCGAAGGCTTGTTGGAACAGCAATGTCTTAACTGCTCTCCTGAACGGGAGGAGGCCCTGGGTGGCACGGATGCCGGCGGGCAGTGCGTTCCACATGGTAGGGGCTGCAACAGAGAAAGCCCGGCGGCGGGTTGCGGACAGATGGTAGGTCCTCACATTTGGGATGACCAGGATGTTTAGCTCTTCGGAGCGCAGTGATCTGGTGGGATGATATGGGACAAGGCGGTCCACTTGGGTACACTGGCCCCAGACCATGTAAGGCCTTAAAAGTCAGGACTAACACTTTGAAGGCAATCCGGCATTCAATTGGGAGCCAGTGCAGTTCATGTAGGATTGGCGTGATGTGGTGGCCAATCGGGACCCCTGCCAGGAGTCGCGCTGCAGCATTCTGCACCAGCTTGAGTCTCCGGATTACCGACAGAGGAAGGCCAATGTAAAGAGCGTTACAGTAGTCCAGCCTCGAGATGACCGTGGCTTGGATCACTGTGGCTAAGTCACGCCGGGACAAATAGGGGGCCAGCTTCCTCGCCTGGCGAAGATGAAAAAATGCTACCCTGCTGACGCTGGAGACGTGGGCCTCCATCGACAACAGGGGGTCCAAGGTTACTCCTAAGCTCTTAACAGGGGGCGACGGACATAATGTCATAACGTCCAGGGTTGGAAGCTGAACATCCCTACAGCCCGGAGGACCCAGCCACAGGATCTCCGTCTTTGCCGGATTCACCTTCAACCTACTGGCTCGCAGCCATCCAGTGACGGCCTCAAGGCAACGATGGAAATTATCGGGTACGGATTCGAGGCTGCCCTCCATCTTCAAGATAAGCTGGGTGTCATCAGCGTACTGATGGCACACCAGCCCAAAACTACGCACCAGCTGGGCAAGTAGTCGCATATAGATGTTAAATAAGAGGGGAGAGAAATAGCCCCTGAGGAACCCCGCAAAGAAGCGAGAACCCCGGAGACATCCTTGCCCCTCCTCACTCATTGTAGCCGGTTCCGGAGGAAGAAGGTCACCCAATGGGGCTGTCCCCTAACTCCGGCCCTGGCAAGGCGGTGAGTCAATAGATCATAATCTACTGTATCAAACGCCGCTGTGAGGTCCAATAACACGAGCAGCGCCGATCCGCCCTGATCCAGCTGGCAGCGCAACTCATCCGAGATGGAGACCAGGACCGTCTCCGTCCCATGCCCCGGACGGAAGCCGGACTGGAAGGGGTCTAGCCAAGCTGCGTCATCTAGGAAGGACTGCAACTGCTCCATTGCTGCCTTCTCAATTACCTTGCCCAGGAACGATAAATTCGAAACCGGGCGGTAGTTGGAGGGGACCATTGGATCTAATCCCGGCTTCTTCAACAATGGAGAGACCACCGCCTCTTTTAAACCCTCTTAAAATACTCCCTGGGCTAGGGAAGTATTAATTATATTCAACAGAGGGTCTCGTAATCCCTTCAGGCTGGCTTTCACCAGCCAGGAGGGGCACGGATCAATATCATTTCATTGCAGACTTTGAATGGGGTAATTCAAAACAGGCCGCACAGGAAAATAATTTCATCTGTCCAAAAGCTTGGTTCTTGTTACTTAGATGCTTTCTTTTGGAGGATTTGATACATCTGTTGAAATGCTACATCACTTGCACTTCCATGCAGTGGGACCTTGAATTGCTGATAGAACATTCTCTGTTGTAGGTTATTATTATTTATTATTGTATTATTTCTCAATTTGTCTGCCGCCCCCTAACGGCTCGGGGCAACTCACAACAGTACGTAAAATACAATTGACAAATATCTCATAAACCACAGTAACACCATTAGAATAGAATTACAATTAGAACAGTTGAAACAGCAGATGGAGTCGCAGTGGGGTGTCAGCTAGGCAGCGCGAGCTACAGTCTAGTTAACCCCGAAGGCTTGCTGGAACAGGTGGTGGTTTACTGGCCCTAATTCCCCCTTAGGCATAACTCCGGGGTGGCTCTTCAGAAGTACTCTCTCACTAAACCAGGACAGAAGACAGCTCAACATACCTATCACTGAGTATCTCTTCAATGGAGAAGAACTTTTGTTCCATCATAGGTGAAACTGGCTGAAAACACATTTTTAAAAAGTTACTCCTTGACCTCTCATCAAACAACTGTAAACTTAAAGTGCACATCCATAATAACAGGTGGCTCGACCTGACTGTGGTGGCAGCAAAGGGGCTTATCGTCCCTGGCTCCCGTGACTAGTACTCAGCATTATCAGCCTATTCTAAGTAAGGAAAAGGCAAGTATGGCTTGCAGCTGCCTCTTGACTGCTCTCTCTGGCACTCAGCACTTCTAGCCACCTTTCCCTACCATGCAGTTGTATCCAAAAATAGAAAGTGATTTTGCCATGAGGAATATACTGATCTTGCTGAAACATCAAAACACCTAGTTTGTTGCTGTTGGAGTAAATGCCTCATATATAGAATCCAACTGGCAACCATCACCTAGAGCAGTGTTTCCCAACCGCTGTGACGCGGCACACTAGTGTGCCGTGACGGACCTCCTGCAGAGAAAAGCTCTCTGTCCCCTTTCCTTCCCCTTTCCTCCTGCCGAACTCCTGCTGTTTGAGGGAGGAGGAGGAAGGGCCAGGCGGCGGCAAAGAAGAAGGGGCCGGGGCGCCGCCTCCTTTGGCCGTTTCCCCAGCCAGCCTCCAATCCGCCATGACTCTTGCCCCTCGCTCGCTGAAGCCGCGCGGAGGAGCCCCGCCCACTGAAGCCTGTCCACCGCTCATGCTCCTCCTCTGTGGGAGAGCTGAAGCTGTGGGGAGGGGGCGGGGCATGGCACGGCATGGCTCCGCCCCCTCCCCCGGCTTCGGCACTCCCAGCAGCTGCTCCAGCCTTGAGGGGACATTGCCAAGCCAGCATTGTGCTGGCTCTGTCACGCTGGCTTGGTACTGCCCCCTCAAGGCTGGAGCAGCTGTTGGGAAAGCTGAAGCTGGGGAGAGGGAGCGGGGCATGGTGCAGCCTGGCTCCTCGCCCCCGGCTTCGGCACTCCCAGCAGCTGCTCCCAGCAGGCCACCATCCCCCAGCCGTTCTTTACTGTGTTAGAGTGTCATTTTTGTGCCATTTTGGTTGGTGGTGTGCCCCAGATTTTTTTAATGTTAAAAGTGTGCCACGGCTCAAAAAAAAAAGTTTGGGAAACACTGACCTAGAGGACTTTTTCATCGGCCTCCCCATGACTGTGGGATGAACTGCTGGAAGAGATCAAACAGCTAAATGAGCTGTCAGAATGTAATACAATTTTTAAACCTATTTTCCAG
>JARBWK010002999.1:0-13512 GCA_030556195.1 Anolis apletophallus | reverse complement strand
AAGGTGCCATTGCAGGTGGTGGCTCATCCCCATAGGCATGGGATTGTAGAATTAGTATGAGATGGGGGTCAGCGTGCCTCTTTCCTTCTGATGCCAACTCCAATAAACTCCGCGGGTCCCAGGTGGACTCTCAGGCCGGGTGAGTGACCAGAGCTGTCTGTTCAGGGGCTGCTGCCCCTGGGCCAGGGCTTTGGTCTGCCCTTGGTCGGAGCGGCAGGACCTGGCTGTTTCTGGTCCCGGAGTTGGCGCCAAGACCTCTCCCATGGCCTCTTCCAGTGTTGCGGGGGCCTCTGGAGGGGAGCCTGGCGCGCAGTGTCCTTCGTCTGGGACTGAGGTCCGCCACCACCGCCGGTGCCTGGCTCTCGCGGAGAGAGAGGCCTGGAGGGGAGGTGCTGGAGACCGGGGTGCTGGAGTGCAGGCCGGAGAATATGGCGGACGGCCATGCCACCCGCTGAGTTCCCACGAGGCGCAGGAGGAGCCACAGAAGGAAAACGTGGACCTACAGCTATCGCGAGAGCTGAACGAGGACACTGCTCCTAATTTAGTTCCGGATCAGGGAAATCTCAACTTCCCCCATTGCTCCAGCAGGGGGCTATGGCGTTAGCTGATGCTGCTGCTGCCCCTGAGGCCCGGTCAAGGGACCGTCCACCCCTAGCTGACTGACTGGGGTCCTTCAAGTCAACTAAGAAGCAGAGGAGGTTCCTCACCAGGACCTTTTGGAACATTAGTTCCAGGAGCTGGGAGCATTCTTCGGTGAGTCCCCAGCCCTGGAAACAGGACAATGCAACAGGCAAGAGACTTATTTCCAAGTCACTGGGACCAGAGGGTCAAGATGGTTCCCTCCTCCTGGACTGAGATCTTCACGACCCTCTGGGAGTGCCTCAGCTTCCTCGGTCCACCCCCCAGCTGACCGACTGTCCTCCTTCAAGTCAACTAAGAAGCGGAGGAGGTTCCGCACCAGGACTTTCTGAACATGGTTCCAGGAGCTGGGGACATTCTTCGGTGAGTCCCCAGCCCTGGAAACAGAACAATGCAACGGGCAAGAGACTTATTTCCAAGTCACTGGGACCAGAGGGTTGAGATGGTTCCCCTCCTCCTGGACTGGAGATCTTCAATGACCCTCTGGGAGTGCCTCACTCAGCTTCCTCGGTCCACTTCTCCAGCTGACCGACTGGGGTCCTAAAGTCAACTAAGAAGCAGAGGAGGTTCCGCACCAGGACTTTCTGGAACATTAGTTCCAGGAGCTGGGGACATTCTTCGGTGAGTCCCCAGCCCTGGAAACAGGACAATGCAACAGGCAAGAGACTTATTTCCAAGTCACTGGGACCAGAGGGTCAAGATGGTTCCCCTCCTCCTGGACTGGAGATCTTCAATGACCCTCTGGGAGTGCCTCAGCTTCCCTCGGTCCACCCCCAGCTGACCGACTGGGGTCCTTCAAGTCAACTAAGAAGCGAAGGAGGTTCCACACCAGGACTTTCTGGAACATTCGTTCCAGGAGCTGGGGACATTCTTCGGTGAGTCCCCAGCCCTGGAAACAGGACAATGCAACGGGCAAGAGACTTATTTCCAAGTCACTGGGACCAGAGGGTTGAGATGGTTCCCCTTCCCCCTGGACTGGAGATCTTCAATAACCCTCTGGGAGTGCTTCAGCTTCTCTCTTTCGACTGTGTGACAGATGTCACAGTTGTTCGACCCCCTCTGGCAGCACGTCTATCTGCACGAGACTTGAGTTTTACCCCAGACCCACGCCTTGCTGCATACCATCCTTTCTCCCCCCCCCCCCTGTCTATGTAATCACCCTATTCTACCTTGTTGTTCTCTGTTTATGTGTTATATTATGTAAACCGCTCCGAGCCCTTGGGGAGTGGCAGTATATAAGTTTGAAGTATAAATAAATAAATAATATGATGGGTGTTGGTAGATCTGCTGGAAGTCCACTTTTCAAGATGGTTGGTTAGTAGGCCCGGTTAGGTTCGTCGGAATGCTCGTAAAATAGGAATGAATCCGGATTAAATTCACCTTTGAAGCAGTTTCGAAGCGATGTAAGCAACCTGGAAGCAAATTTGCCATTTCGAAGCCGCCACCGCCGCCATTTTCGGAAGGAATCGGCATTAGATGCGGATGTCATCCTCCCGTCAGAACTGTGGGGAGAGCCGCACACAACTCTCGCCCCAGTTATTGGATCAGGGTTATTGGTTGCAAATGGATGCAGCAGATGCTCTACAGCAGTGTTTCCCAACCGGTGTGCTGTGGCACATTAGTGTGCCGTGAGCGATCATCAGGTGTGCTATGGGAAATTACAGGGGAGGGAGAGAGAGAGAGAGAGAGAGAGAGAGAGAGAGAGAGAGAGAGAGAGCGCCTAGCAGGAAACTTCAGGCAGTGGAAATGAGGCTTTCCTGGCCAAAGCAGCAATACTAGCCAGCCTGGCTGCAGTCAGGGAGAGCCCTCGGCGTCCAGAACTTTCCTCCCTCCCTCCTCTCTCTCTCCTTCTCTTCCTTCCTTCCCTCCCTCTGCGTGCCAAGGGCTACCTGGCCGGGGTGTGGCTCCTCTTGCTTTCTGGCTCCTGGGCGCTCTTCTGTCCTCCGCCCCTCTGGCAGCAAGGAAGAGAGGGAGGAAGAGTCCGCGGGAGCTGCAACTGCTGAACCCCGCTCCCAGAGGCTCGAGGTGAGGCGTTCTGCCCTCTAGCCCCTCCGCACTGGGGAAGGGGAGCAACCCCTAATTTCCTGGCCTCTCCTGGCTGGGCTCCGTGTTTGCTGCAGAGCAGAGGCCGGGATGCACAGCCCCACAGCCCAGCTTGCCCCCCAAGGCAACACCAGGGAAGCTGAAGGGATGCCGGGGGGGGGGGGGGCACTCCTGGGGGTGCTGAACCCCTTCGGGATGGAGAGCTGGGGGTGGCGACGGCTGCGAGCCTCCACCGCAGTTTGTTCCAAGGCTCAGAGCCACCCCGTGTGCTCAATTCTGTCACAATGCTGGGTCCTGGCCCGGCCCCTTAAGCACACACACAGAGACAATGATCAATTAACTATTTATTGAATAATAAAGAACAGGTGAAAAAGTAAATTGTCCAATTAAGAAATTGTCAAATAGTCCAAAGTGAAAACACATGAAGCTCAAAAGCAAAAAGCAAAGAATCAAAAAGCAAGGTAATCCGTGGAAACAAAGCAAGGCAAAGTCCGTGGAAAATACAAGGTCCGTGGCAAAGTTCTTAGCAAGGTACTTGGCAAGGCAGCCAGACTATGGCTTCCAGGAGCACGGTCGCTACACTCCCTTCAGATCAGAAGTGGCCGACCAACTGAGGAACTGTTCCCAAGAACGCGTACTTAATCCCCCCCTTTGGGAACCCAATGCCTCTCTAGGCTTCGTCTCCATTCCTCACGATGGGACTCGATGCTTCTCCTGCAATCAAACCACCCTCCCGGCCAGTCTGCAGCTGGGTCGCTATCTTCCTGAGAACTTTCCTCCCTTTCGGTTTCCATCAACTCATCCCCACGGCAGTGTTTCGCAACCAGTGTGCCGGGGCACACTAGTGTGCCGTGAGCGATCATCAGGTGTGCCGTGGGAAATTGGAATCTCCAGGAAAGGGGTGGGGGGAGACTAGTGTGTTGAAGTATAAAAACCCTAAGAAACCTACCTCGATAAAGGCACAAAATTACAAACACCCCCCTCCCCACCCGTTGTCTACTTGGTCTCTCCCTCTCCATGCATTGGGAAGGGCCACCTCCTTTTCCCAAGTAGAAAACTCCTCTTGCCTCCCCTCCCGGGCCTAATGCCAGATGGTTCAGTCCAGCGCCGGCCCCGCCCCTCCCTCCTCCCCCTCCTCCCCGGTGCGCGCGAAACCGCTCTCGGCCTCCCTCCGGCTCCCTGCCCACCACCGCCGCCTTCCTTCCTTCCTTCCTGCTTCGCCAGCCCCGATATGCCCACCTGAGCCGCCCCTCTGACCCCCGAGGAGCTGTGCAGGTGGTGAGTGAGGCTCCTGCTCCCCACGTCGCCAATTCAAGCCTGACGGGGAGGGAGGGGCAGCCTAAGTGAGAGGGAGACTGCTGGTCTTTCGAGGTCCCCTTCCAGAAACTGTAACTCCCAAATGTCAGGTCTGTTTTCCCCAAACTCCATCTGTGTTCACATTTGGGCATATTGAGTATTCATGCCAAGTTTGGTCCTAATCCAACATTGTTTGAGTCCACAGTGCTCTCTGGATATACAGTAGGTGAACTACAACTCCAAAACTCAAGCTCAATGCCCACCAAACTCTTATAGTATTTACTCTTGGTTATGGGAGTTCTGTGTGGGAAGTTTGATTCCATTCCATCATTGGTGGAGTTCAGAATGCTCTTTGATTGCGGGTGAACTATAACTCCCAGCAACTAAGTGAGTGTATAAATACATTTAAAAACATATTAACTATATGTATTACTGTGTTAGAGTGTCATTTTGTGTCATTTTGGTTGGTCGTGTGCCCCAGGATTGTGTAAATGTAAAAATGTGCCGCGGCTCAAAAAAGGTTGAAAAACACTGCCCCGCGGGTTCCCAGATTCGTTCCTGGGAACCGTACCCACCTGGTTTCTCATAACTATCAGAATCTGGGTCATCTTGACCTTCATCATCCGAATAAGCCTCAGGCCAAGCGTCATCCCACTGCAAACTATCTGTGGGAGATGCGGGCCCAGCAGCCCCATCATCCGCATCACCTGGATCTACAGCAAGGGGGTCCAAAGCAATTGGCACCCCCGGGGCAGCCCCCTGGCCCCCGGGCTGGAATGGAGGCTGGGTTGCTACAAATTCCTATTTGTCCTGCTCATCCGAGGTCGCGTGCGCTCGCCACTCAGCGCAGCCCTCCCCTGCAAGATGGTGATGGGCCTCCTGCACATGGGCCTCCCGGGGGGTGGGCGGGAGGGGGGTTTGGCGGAAGCAGCAGCGTCACGAGGGGGGAGGGTGACAGTTACTAAAATGACAGTTAGAGTGCCATTTTGGTTGGTGGTGTGCCCCAGGATTTTGTAAATGTAAACAATGTGCCGTGGCTCAAAAAAGGTTGAAAATCACTGCTCTACAGCAAAAGGAACATCTGAGTCTTTATCGGACGGGCCCTTGCATTCCCAATGTAACTACTGATGTGTATGTCAGCTATGCCTAGAATCTCCCCGTCAGTGTGCAGTTTAAGGCATATTATTTCTCCCCAGGGAATAAGCCAATCTAATCTTAATAACTCTTAATTCTGAGTAAACCTGCTGAGTGACATGGCACAACCCCATGCTTGAAACTCTTGGATGCTAAGAGGAAATTGGGAAGGTTTTTGACAAGTCAGAGAAAACCAAGGCAGGGCAGAATTAATGCAGTTGGACCTGATTTGAACTGCCGTGGCTCAAATGCTATGGAAACACGGTGAAGCAGGTAATGGTGGAGTGGGCCCAAGATCTAGGACACTCGATTTTACTACAGGAATGGGAAGGTACATGGAAGAAGATAACTAAACACCTTGGGTCGACTACTACAACAGAAAATTGGTACAAGATGTACTTCCGTTGGTACCTGACTCCTCAGAAACTGCCGTAGGAGAATGGATATCCAAACTAAATGATCTAAAAGAAATAGACAAACTGAATAGTATTATTAATGATCAAAGCTATAAAACCAGAATGGATTGGCGACCTTTAGAACTTTATTTAAAAGTAATAAAAATATGATCGGAAGTCTATGCAGTCAAGGCAGGGGCAGTAGGGTTGGAGGAGTCGGGAAGGTAAATCTCTCGCGGAACGGACTGGAAGACATACTATGTAACCCCACCCTTCCCCGTTACCCCCTACCACATGTTTACCTACTCCCCTCACCCCACCCTAAACCCTCCCCTGTCCCCTCCCCCTCCCCAACTGTGTTTTATTTTCGACAAAAACCCTAATAAAAATATTATTTAAAAAAATGCTATGGAAACATGGGAGCTGTAGTTTGTTGGAGCACCAGGACCCTCTAGTACAGTGTTTCCCAACCAGTGTGCCGTGGGACACTAGTGTGCCGTGAGCGATCATCAGGTGTGCCGTGGGAAATTGGCACCTCCAATCCCCTTTCTTCCCCCTCCTGCCGAACACTTTTTCTTCTCCACTGGCTCCCTTCTTCCCAGCCTCGCCTCTGCTCGCTTTGCCTCTCTTTGCTCTGGGGCGAGTCTGCACAGTAGCGCCTGCATGGGTCACGTTTTCCTCCCTCCCCCCTCCCCTCCTGAACACGCTCACGCTGCCCCCTCGGATCAAAATGGTGGCAGAAGCGTCAGTGTAAAAAAAAAGGAAGCGTTCGGCAGGAGGAGGAAGAAAGGGCGCGAAGGGGGAGGGGGAGAAAGAGGTCTCTGTCGAAAGCTGGCATGGGCAAACTTGGACCTTCCAGGTGTTTTGGGCTCCAACTCCCACCATTCCTAGCAGCCTCAGGCTCTTTTCCTTTCTGGATAGAAAACAAACAACAACAAAACATAACATTGTTTGAGTCCACAGTGCTCTCTGGATGTAGGTGAACTACAACTTCCAAACTCAAGGTCAATTCCCAAGCAAACCCTTTCAGTACTTTTTGTTGGTAATGAGAGTTCAATATGCCAAGTTTGGTTCAATTCCATTGTTGCAAGAGTTCAGGATGCTCTTTGATTGTGTGTTAACTATAAATCCCAGTAAGTGTAACTTCCAAATGTCAAGGTCTATTTTCCCCAAACTCCATCTGTGTTCACATTTGGGCATATTGAGTATTCATGCCAAGTTTGGTCCTGATCCAACATTGTTTGAGTCCACAGTGCTCTCTGGATATGGGTGAACTACAACTCCAAAAGTCAAGGTCAATGCCCACCAAACTCTTATAGTATTTTCTCTTGGTTATGGGAGTTCTGTGTGGGAAGTTTGTGTCTTTCTGCCATTCCTGCCGGGATATCTATGTTGTGTTCATCGAAACAGGCCCAGGTTTCACACTGAGTGTATAAATACATTTAAAAACATATTAACTATATGCATTACTGTGCTAGAGTGTCATTTTGTGTCATTTTGGTTGGTGGTGTGCCCCAGGATTTTGTAAATGTAAAAAATGTGCCGTGGCTCAAAAAAGGTTGAAAAGCACTGCTCTAGCAGAGGAGTCTAAACACCTTGTGAAACTACAACTCTCAGGATTCCATAGCATTGAGCCTTAGAGTTCATTAGGAGCCCAACTGCATTAATGCAGCAGTGCAAACTCAACTCTCATCTCAGTGCAAATCCTGGTTATTTTATCAGTGGATATTAAATACTCTTATTTCAGTGAAAGGAATGGCACCGTTTTCATAACTTGCATTGCAACTGACTGTTGAACGAGGAGACAAATGGAAAAGATTTAATTCTGCAAAACCTTGCCCAACGCTTGCGTTTAGTTGTAAAAGCCCTTTTGTTGTTGTTGTAATCTTTCTTGTTATAACTCTGCCTCTTGCTTCTTGGAAAGGACCCGGAGACACGTGAATCCAATTAGCATAAAAGGCAGACCCCGAGGTCTCGGATAATGGAGTTATCGCTTAATAGCACATTTCATGCAAACGCTTCGTCGTTCGGGAGGTGGGAGAAAAACAGCACACGCCCTTTGAAAAAGCAGCGACAACAAAACCTGGGATTATCTTCTCCAGGGTGGCCCCAATTTGGATTCTGGTGGGGGGAATAGGTGGACATTTGTCTTATGTGGAATCGAGGTCAGCAGAAGCAGATCTGGACATTGGGTGCTCTCCTGAATGCAGATGTGCATGAGATGTGACCAAAATGAGGAGAATGAGATGTGCCCAAAATGAGGACAAGATGTGCACTTGGTTGTTTACATTCAGCTGGCATTTCTCATGGGGCTTGCTTAGTGTAGCCAATTCCTAGCATCCTATTAGGGCTTTACACATGTCTACTAGGGCTGGTTGATTAAAAAAAGGGTTCAAAACTCATTTTGGATGTAAGGGGCGCTGGCGCTTTGAATATGATTGATTTCTGAAAATTTCTGGAAAAATTTCTGAAAAAATTTCTGAAAAAATTTCTGAAAAAATTTCTGAAAAAATTTCTGAAAAAATTTCTGAAAAAATTTCTGAAAAAATTTCTGAAAAAATTTCTGAAAAATCCCAAAATTTCAGAATGGCTTCATTAATGGCGGACATGTGTGGTCAAGGCCAACACTTTGAATTGTGCTTAGAAGCTAATAGGCAGCCATTGGTTACTGTATGTTGATGATGTATGTTTTTATGGTTTTATATTGTATATCGTGGCATCGAATGGCTCCCTCTGTCAGCCGCTCTGAGCCCCCCCCCCCCCCCGGGGAGGTTGAGAAGGGTGGGGTAAAAAAAACTGTAAATAAATAAATAAATACATTGCAGTAATCTATACGGGATGTAACCAGAGCGTGCACCATCGTGGCCAAGTCCGACCTCCCAAGATACACCTGCATAGCTCAAGCCTGAACAAAAACGTAACTGTAACCAAAAGTCCCAGGCTCAGCCTGTTCTCCAGGCATTTTCCAACCAATCGGCTTCATGCATCTTCTTTTACAGTTGACACGGACTCACTGATTCCTTGCACAGTCCAGGAATACCCATAAGGAAAACCTAGGCCATGGCCTAGGGGTGCAAGCTGGGGGGGGGGGGCGCAGATCACAGACCAAAAATAAAAATAATAAAAATGTTGAAACAAATAAAAACGCAACGCGCATGGAGATGAGGAAGGAAGGATACCGGAGGTCCTCCTTTTCGGCGGCGCCCCTGCCCCTTCCTGAATACCAGCTCCTACCTCTGCTATTGTTGCGCAAATGGCGTATGCGCAGGGGCTCTCGACACTGGCGTCGATGTCGACAGGTAGAACAATTAACTCCCTCGATGCCAACAGCATCCACTTGCTGGCTCCTTCAGCGCAAGTACAGGAAACTCCATTGCGCAGTCTGCGCATGCCCTAACACCATGAAAGCTGGTATTCCTCCTCCAACACAAGGAGGAGACTCCTCCTTACTGGAGAGAGAAGCGCAACTGCCAGCTACAGCACGTGCACAAACCCCAGTACAGGAGAGAAGCCCAAGGCGACAAACCCCAGTATCGGGGAGAAGCGCGGCATCGGTACAGCTGCTGACTACAAAGCATGCGCAATCCCCGATACCGGGTAGGAGCCAAGTGCCTTAAGCCCAGGCATCGGGGAGGAGACTCCTCCCCCCATGTCTGCATCCATAGTGCCTGCCGAGAGGGAAACTTCTGTGGCAGACCTAGTGGGGCCACACCGGGATTGCTGGATGCGGGGCCCTAAGGGGGATGAGCGGATGAAAGGATGTGGGGGGTGCGGGGGTGCGGTAGAGCAGTGTTTCCCAACCAGTGTGCCGGAGCACACTAGTGTGCCATGAGCGATCATCAGGTGTGCTGTGGGAAATTGGAACCTCCAGGAAGGGGGGATTCTAGTGTGTTGAAGTATAAAAACCCTAAGAAACCTACCTCGATAAAGGCACAAAATTACAAACATCCCCTCCCCACCCGTTGTCTACTTGGTCTCTCCCTCTCCATGCATTGGGAAGGCCCGCCTCCCTTTCCCCAAGTAGAGACCTCCTCTTGCCTCCCCCTGCCCCGGGCCTAATGCCGGATGATTCAGTCCAGCACCGGCCCCACCCCTCCCTCCTCCCCCTCCTCCCCTGTGCATGCAAAACCGTTCTTGGCCTCCCTCTGGCTCCCTGCCCGCCCCCCCACCGCCCCCTTCCGGCCTGCTTCGCCAGCCCCGAGATGCACACCCGGGCCGCCCTGCTGACCCCTGAGGAGGTGCGCAGGTGGTGAGTGAGGGTCCTGCTCCCCACGACCCTAATTCAAGCCTGGCAGGGAGGGAGGGGGCAACAAGTGAGAGGGAGAGTGCTGGCCTTTTGAGCCCTCCCCCTCCAGAAACTGTAACTCCCAAATGTCAAGGTCTATTTTCCCCAAACTCCATCTGTGTTCACATTTGGGCATATTGAATATTCATGCCAAGTTTGGTCCTGATCCAACATTGTTTGAGTCCACAGTGCTCTCTGGATATAGGTGAACTACAACTCCAAAACTCAAGGTCAATGCCCACCAAACCCTTATACTATTTTCTCTTGGTTATGGGAGTTCTGTGTGGGAAGTTTGTGTCTTTGTGCCATTCCTGCCAGGATATCTATGTTGAGTTCATTGAAACAGGCCCAGGTTTCACACTGAGTGTATAAATACATTTTAAAAACATTAACTGTATGTATTACTGTGTTAGAGTGTCATTTTGTGTCATTTTGGTTGGTGGTGTGCCCCAGGGTTTTGCAAATGTAAAAAGTGTGCTGTGGCTCAAAAAAGGTTGGGAAACACTGCGGTAGAGCTTGGCTTAACGGGGGCGTAATTCCAAAGTGTGGCCTAGGGCGCAAAAAGGTGTTAATCCGGGCCCAGGCATGTAGCCAGGGGGGGGGGGCTAAGGGGGCTTCAGCCCCCCCCTGAAATTCTCAGGGTGGTCCGCGAAAAGGCCTTACTGGTACATTATTTAAACTGTTATGTTTATTCATATCATGATCTGATCACCATGCTCATTATAGCCCACATTAATGGGGTTATTGGGATAACAATACAAAAGGTTTGCTAGGGTAGACCCTCTTCCACCCAGTCTCAGCCCCCCCCCCGAAACAAACTCAGCCCCCCCCCAAACAAAATCCTGGCTACGGCCCTGTCCGGGCCTGTCCTTGCATGCTCCAACACAGTCCAACCTGCTTCTTTAATTGCTGACACAAAGCACTTCAAGCAGATGGCCACCCAGCCTCTGATTAGAAATCTCCAAAGAAGGCGACTCCATCAACAATGATAAGATCTATAAAACCGGGAATGATCGTTGCTGGAAATGTTTGGTGAATAGAGGCACCTTCTACCATATGTGGTGGTCCTGCGGGGAGGTAGCAAGGTTCTGGAAGAAAGTCCATAAACTAATGGAAGAACTTTTACAAAAAAAAATTGCTTTCAAACCCGAATTATTTCTTTTTATGATTATTATTATTATTATTATTATTATTATTCGGGTTTCTATGCCGCCGACTCCCTGAGGCTCGCGGCGGCTCACAGGAACCGAAGGTACAACTACACACAAGCAATGCGATAAAACATCTAAGACAATTAAACAGTTAAAACAGCAAAATACAAAACCCCCAGGTACAGTTCAGAAATTAGATAGCGGCTAAAGCGGAACATGGGCAGGACCTACTCACCGAAGGCCTGCTTAAACAAATAAGTTTTGCAGGCGAGTCTATACGGGAGCAGGTCCTTTATAGCCAGCGTTCCAGCCGGGAGGGCGTTCCACAGCGTAGGAGCTATCACGGAGAACGCCCTCCGGCGAGTAGATGTCAGTTTAGCCGATTTCGCCGAGGGTATCTCTAACAAATTAGCATCCTCGGAGCGTAGTGATCTCGGGGGACAGTGTGGGGTGAGTCGGTCCTCAAGTACGCTGGCCCCAGGCCATGCAAGGCCTTAAAGGTAAGAACCAACACCTTGAAGGAGATCCGGTGCTCGATTGGGAGCCAGTGCAGATCCTGCAAAACAGGTGTGATGTGGCGGCCTGCTGGGGTTCCAGACAGGAGCCGGGCGGCAGTGTTCTGCACCAGCTTGAGCTTCCGGGTCGCCGACAAAGGAAGGCCAACGTAAAGCGCGTTACAGTAATCCAGCCTTGAGATGACCGTAGCTTGGATCACCGTGGCCAGGTCATTCCGGGAGATATAGGGGGCCAGCCTCCGAGCCTGTCGCAGATGAAAAAAGCAACCTTGCTGACCGCGGAGACCTGGGCCTCCATGGTCAGCTGGGAGTCCAGATGGACCCCCAGGCTCTTAACGGAAGGCGATGGGCATAGCGCCACACCGTCCAGGGTCGGAAGCTAGACATCTACACCACCATTCTGTAGAACAAAAAAAGTTGGGAAAAGAAGCAGAAAGACTGATAACCTGCATTGTGACGGCGGCCAGAATCACACTGGCCAGACACTGGAGGGAAAGTAAAATCCCGGATGAGGACGAAGTGATATATAAGTTAATGGACATAGCGGAAATGGACAAACTCACGCTGCTTTTGAGAAGGAGTCCAGTTAATGCCTTTGAAGAGACGTGGAGCCCGCTGATTGGTTAGATTAAAAGAAATAAGAACACTGCATTAATGGGTTACTGGATTTAAGGAGTGAGATTCTATGTAACTGGCCAACACATGTAAATGTAATGCTACCTTTGGGGTGAAGTCAACCTTTTCTTTTTTTTTAAAGTTTAGGAATGTATTGTTTGCTCTGTATGTTAGTTCGTTAGCTCCCCCCCCCACTCCCACCTACCCCTTTCCCCGACTTCCCCACCCGACCCCAACCCCTCCCACCTACCCCTAGATCTATGTCAATGTGTATGTATGTCTGTTTTTTAACCAATAAAATCTTTATTAAAAAAAACCAAAAAAACAATGAGGCGGCAGCAGATTCCACTCCGTTGGTTTGAATCCATTGGTTTATTCCATTTTCTTGCTCTGGGACTCGTTTATTTTTTAAAATGCTTTTTTCTCAGAGCCATTCCTTCTCAGTTGACGATTTCCCTTGGCCTGGAAACCCACCGATTGCGCCCTGCACTTTGACTGAACTGCCCATTCCCTCGCCGGCTCCGTTGCCGTCTTTGGCATTTGCCGGCTTCGGGACTGTATTGACTCTTGTTCAAAAGAGGCTTTCTATTCTGCTGGGAAGCATCATCATGCCTCTTCATTGCCTCTGACATTTTTTGTCCATTATCTCCGGAGTTTGCCCAGAGGAGAGAAATAAATAGTTCAGAGATGTTCTTCAAGGGTGGAAATGGGGAGGGGGAGGGGCAGAATTCAATCAAATGCCGGTGCCGTGCTGGGCCTTTGATACCATTTGCGTACAGCACGGCCCCTATGATTTATTCACTCCCTGCTCCATTCTTTGAAGGAGGCGGCGGGCTTAATTCGGGCCTCCGGAGGAAACGATCGGCTTTATGGGCAAAACAGCAGGAATAATCAAGACGAACGTTTGGGGATAACAGGCAAAGGCACGGCAGCCACAGTCAGTTACTCCCAATGTTGTGTCCTGCCAGTGCTCCATGGCATCGGGCACTCACCGAAAGCGGGCCCAGCCAAGGAGAACAAAGCCTGGGAGGAAAAAGCTGGTGGTGTTGGACATGTTCAATGGATGAAGGATGCCACAAAGAAGAGTGGATGGGTTGGTTCTCTCTTGCTACACAGGGAGGGGCCAAGTCTAATGCGGGAAGATTTCTATGGAACGGGCCGGAGATTTAGCACAGCTGTGAAATCACCAGCAGCTAAAAGATTTATCAACTGAAAGGTTGCAAATTCGAACCCCTGGTTGGCGTGGGCAGCCAACCGTCAGCCCTGCCCACTGTTGACCTAAGCAGTTCGAAAACAGTTTAGCTGTAATTAGAGAAATTAGGTACCGCTAAAAAAGCGGGGGAGGTGTATTACAATAGTAGCAACAAAGGTGCAAAGCACAAGAATAAAACGACAATAATATGAAGTATCAAATATACTAACAATAAATGTATATTATA
>JARBWK010002998.1:0-13517 GCA_030556195.1 Anolis apletophallus | reverse complement strand
GTTTTTAAAAAACTCAATGCACATACACAAATAATTTTGGAATCTAATAACAACATGTAGTTATTTGTCTTCAAGCTGATTCCAAACACACACCAACAATTGTGATTTTGGTGGAAAGACATTATCCTGGCTCAGCTAACTCACCTTGTGAAAGAGGAGGCATTTAGCTCCATGTTCTTTATTGCAGCTAAGACAAGGGCCCTAAATCAACAGGGCTTAAAGAGCACCCTTGCCATTTGCAGAAGCATGGTAGCACCAATCCTGATCCTAGGGGAAAAAAAGGTTCATCAGCCAGTCCAAAGTTACAAGAATCCGTCCAAGAATCACAAAAGTCATAAACAGGTTCACAAGTATGCTCGCTAGAAAGCATACAATTGTTTTCAGCAACGAATATGGCTAAGGCTGGCTCTTAAATGCAACAACAAGCTCTCTATAATTAAGAACTCTTCCTTTGCTCTGCTCTCTTCTCCATGCACCAGGTTATTCAGAGCCCAGAAGTAACTAATTAGAAATTCTGCTGCTGTTGTGTGACTTCAGTCTTATGATGACCCTAGAGTGAATTTCTTACTAGGCTTTCTTGGTATTTAATGCTCAAAGGAGAGTTGCCATTGGTTTACTCTTAGGCAGGTAGTGGCTTTCCCAATTTCACCCAGTGGATTTTCAAGGCTCCAACTCTTAGTCCAACACTCAGACACTACACTATATTGGCTCACCATACTTAACAACATAACTTAAACAAATATATGCTATAATATTTCCTCATCAACACAGTTATCTACTTGCTCTGAAAAGTATGGACTGGAGTGTCTTTTGCAGGTCCTAGTGCATGGCAAATAGCTATATGACGTGAAGAAGAGGGATGACCTTTTGAAAACTGCACCACCTGTTTTCATATTTCACTGAAGTCTGATAACCATCCATTCTGAAACTTGTGTAGAGTTAGCTAGTTGCATAACAGACCATGTAGGAATGAGAGTTTTAATGTAGGGGGAATTACACTACATTGTATTATGATCTGTTGGGTCATTTTTAGCAAGCAGTGTTTGTAGTTCATGGCAGGTGACAACATTTTCTCACACAACACATAGTCATAGGATTTCAAAGGGCTTGTGCCAAGATTGGTATATCCGTGTACCGAGAATGGAAATTTCCAGGAGAAATACTGTGCATACAGCCTGACTAGGGCTTTATCTACACTGCAGAATTTTAGCATTCTACACCACATTAACTGCTATGGCTCAACATTATCAAATTCTGAGAATAGTAGTTTTGTGATATGTATCCTTCTCTGTCAAAAAGCTCTGGTGCCACAACAAACTACAAATTCCAGAGTTCTATTTGATGAAGCTGCAGTAGTTAAAGTAACACACTTTTGCCATTGATGGGAGATAATGGGGATGTCAGTTCAGCAACATCTGGAGGACCACATATTCCTGATCCCTAGTAAAGATAGCATTTAATTTCATGGAACAACAGTGAAGATTGATATAAGAGACCATCACAAACAGGGTCTGTGGGCATTGATATATATGACTCTATGTATCTCTCTATTGTAGATTATTCAAATATTACTTCCTCTTATAAGGACAAGAAACAAAAACCAACCTTAAAAATGGCAACATAAAAAGTTTAAAATAACATTACTGCGACATTTCAACATTTTGTTCAGTCATTTTGTAAATTATTTCAACCAAGCACTATAGACTAAGTAAAAGAAAACAGTTCATTATAATGAAGTAAAAAGCTTTATTATAAAGACTTTTAAGCTGTTTTAAAATGCTTTAACAGTCCATGTGCTGAACCAGGTTTCTGTTTTCTATAATTTTGTAAGCATGCACAGATCAAACCTCTTAAGATTGTATCTAGAAACATGTTTTCCTTGTTTATTTATTTATTTACTGTATTTGTATACCGCCTTTCTCAGCCTTTTGGCGACTCAAGGCGGTTTACAGGCAGCAAGTAATGCACATAAAAACATTAAATACAATATAAAACCACAACAGAAACAACAAGCAACAGCCAGGAGACAGGTGTTTTTAAAGTCTTAGATGTGACTACAGTAATTCTGTCTAAAATACAGCTTTCATATTCTGGGGAAGAACAGTGGCCCTTTTCTATTTCTCCCTTTCTCCTGCATGCACACATTTCACTTCTTATGATGTTCAGAAAATAGTGTAACTCCTGGAATAAATGTGGGAAATACATAAGAACATAAGAACATGAGAAGAGCCATGCTGAATCGGACCTCAGCCCATCTAGTCCAGCATTCTGTATCACACAGTGGCCCACCAGTTGTACACGGGGATCTCGAGCAGAAGGGAGGGCAAAACCCTAACCTGCTCCCGACCCCCCACAACCAGTACCCAGGGAAATCCTGCCTACCTCAACCAACTCCGAGGTGGCACTTGAATGTCCTTTTCAGTAACTACCGATACACTTGGTATCCATGAATCTGTCTAATCCTGCCTTGAAGTTGTTCAGGCTGACAGCTGTCACAACCTCTTCTGGAAGTAAATTCCATAACCCAATGACCCTCTGGGTGAAGAAATATTTCCCTTTATTAGTCCTAATTTTCCTACCTTGGAGCTTCAGGGAGTGCCCTCTAGTCCTAGTGTTTTGTGACAAGGAAAATATTTTTTCTTTATTCACCTTTTCTATCCCATGCATGATTTTATACACTTCGATCAAGTCACCTCTTAAACGCCGTCTTTCAAGGCTGAAAAGACCAAGACGTTGCAACCTGGTTTCATAAGGGAGCTGCTCCATCCCTTGGATCATTCTTGTTGCTCTTTTCTGTACCTTTTCCAGTTCTGTTATATCCTTCTTAAGGTGCGGAGACCAGAATTGTACGCAGTACTCCAAATGTGGCCTTACAATAGATTTGTAGAGAGGTAATACAACATTTGCTGACCTATTTTCGATTCCCTTTCTGATCATGCCTAGCATAGAATTTGCTTTTTTTTCACTGCTGCTGCGCACTGGGTTGACATCTTCATTGAGCTGTCCACCAAAACCCCAAGATCCCTTTCCTGGGCTTTAGAAGGAAGAAGAAAAGTGGAGAAAATTGTCATGCTACTTGCACCTCTCTTAGAGCTACTGTGATGTAGTGGTTTCAGTGATAGACTACAACTTTGAAGACCAGAGTTCATATACCCACTCATGACCTTGAACTTCCCCAGAGGATAGCAAAAGCATATCCCCCTCTGAACAAATATTGACACAATAGGTTTGTTTTAGGGTTGCCATTGGTCTGAGATTTGAAAGCACATAACAAGAACAATTCATTCTTGGAAACCCTTCCAAATGCAGAGGGTCAAATTTTAATCTAAGACAGTATCTCTTAAATTATAATGGAGAGAAAGATAAGGTTTATCCATTAGTAATGCATTTTGTTGTGTACCTTCAAGTAAACTTCAAATTATAGCAACTCTGTCATAGAGTTTTCTTGGCAGGATTAATTCAGACAAATTTTGCCATTGCTTTATTTAAGGCTAAGAGAGTACTATTTGCCCAAGATAATTAAACAATTTTCTATCACTGATCAGGGATTCATATCTTGGGCCCCTTCCACACAGCTGAATAGCTTTGAACTGGGATATATCACAGTGCTTTGAACTGGGATATATCACATATGCTTTGAACTGGGATATATCACAGTGTGGTCTCAGATAACCCAATTCAAAGCAGATATTGTGGGATTTTCTGCCTTGATATTCTGGGTTATATGGCTGTGTGGAAGGCTTCTTGGTGTTCCTGAGCCCTAGTCCAATCCTTCAACCACTACACAACTCTGGGTCTTATCACTTATTACTGTTTAATAACTATATAAGCAGCAGTAAAAACATGCTAGTTTTTCTTTCAGACTAGCACAGCTCCTGCCTTTTATCACAGAGCGTCACATAACAAATCAAGCTACTTTTTAATAATGTAATTCTGAATCCTTCTCTTTGACATTGAAAGAAACACACTTCCCACACACAATCAAATAATTCTGTTTATGCTTTCATAATTCATTAAGTCCTTGCTAAGGTCCATTTCCATTTTTACCAGTTACATTACTGACTTAGGAGCAGGGAGGTACAGACTACAAAAATAATCTCTGTTACAACTTCTAGGATCAGAGACATTTAAAGGGACACAATTTGTGCAAAGTCCATTTAAAAACTGAAAGAAACATTGATATTACATGCTGACAAAACTGCCTCAAAATCTAAATAATTAATGCTGATCAATAAGTGTCCAACATATGTAAACATTTTTTAAAGATTTTATATTCAGTCAAATTGCATTGTGTCAAAAAAAAAGGACTGCCCTTTTTATTTGCAATGTAGCAGATTGCTGGATAAAATCAAATGAGATTTTATGTCCATCATGTCAAAGAAACTAACAACCTTTGTGGTTATTATATAATCCAAACCTCATCAATCCGAATGAACATCAATTGTATGCATCCTCAGGCCTGGACTAAAGAGCGGAAGGTAGGATTGACTGTGAAGAAGAAATCTATGGTGCTCCCTGGGGGTGGGGGGACACACACACACACACACACACACACACACACACACAGAGAGAGAGAGAGAGAGAGAGAGAGAGAGAGAGAGAGAGAGAGAGTAACGACTCTTCAATACTCGGTAAGGATCACGCGTAGATTGTATCACGGTCCAACACGATTTTATTGTAGGTACGACACATGTGAAGCAAAAGCACCATCCCGCCACCCAAACACACCTTATATACCCCGAGCCCCTCCCCATTGCCCATGCAATGTCCAAGCAGGGTTGCACCATATCCGGTGATTCAGCATATCCCATAGTCCAAAGGGATGTGACCTCATAGCCCCATGAGTCAGCGTTATGAGTCCAATTGTCCAATGTCCAGGCTCGGAGGAGTTACCTCACTTCCCTCCGGAGCCACACACACATCTGGAAGTTACGTCACTCCTACTTGACTCAGCACAGGCTCTATGCAGCTGGAGCCAAGGTCACCAAATAACTGGGGCAAAGGTCGGTGCAATCTCATGGCAGGTTGGGAGCCTGAACTTCTCCTAAGCTCAGGTCTCCCAATCCTGACATAACGGTCTCCTCCACCACGTCCTCCCCTAAAAGACAAAATACATTCAATCTGGAGGAGGAAAAGGCCCCACATATTTCTTTAAAAGACTACAGTGAAATGTGGGATGAACCTTCCCTAAACTCTTGGGCAACAGAAGGGTATATGAGACCTTATTTACTGCATTCTTAATCCTAAAAGGCCCAATGTACTTCGGACTTAGTTTCTTCGATGGATAGCCTAATTTCAGATTTTGCGTGGATAGCCACACCAAGTCCCCCTCACTGTACTCCTCCCCTTCCTGCCTCTTCCGGTCTCCAAACAATTTGTAGGAACGCTGTGCTTTTCCCAAAGCTGCTGCTACTTCTTTCCAATCCTCCTGGGCTCGCATCCTCCATTCCACCCTCTCCTCCCCCCCCCCCCCAACTCCAACAGCTGGGGCAAAGGAGCCACCTCCTGACCATAGACCACTTCGAAAGGGGACCTCCCAGTGGAAGAGTGTACCGAACTGTTATAGGCCACCTCAGCATAAGGCAACAGATCGGACCAATTATTCTGTTCCTTGTTGCTAAAAATACGCAAATAAGACCCCAATGATTTCTGAGCCCTTTCTACGCCGCCATTGCAACAAGGATGATAAGAAGTCGTAAGACGCCTCTGAGCCCCCCCAACACCTCCAAAAACCGCTCCCAAAATTGGGCGGTAAACTGGACCCCACGATCACTCAAAACCTGCTCCGGGCACCCATGCAAACGGTACACATGCTGTACATACAGCTCAGCCAGTCTCTCTGCACTAGGCAACCCCTTTAACGGAATAAAATGGGCCTGCTTAGAGAACATATCTAACACAGTCCAGATGTACTTGTAACCTCGGCTTGAGGGCAACTCCCCCACAAAATCCGTACTGACATGTGTCCACGGCCTCACAGGAGTAACCACCACTTGAATCAACCCCTGCGGCTTCGCAGAGGGAACCTTATTCCTAGCACACGTTTCACAACACTCTACATACTTCTTCACCTCAGCCCTCATGCCTGGCCACCAATACCTCTTCTTTAGGGTCAAAAGAGTTTTCGTGACCCCCCAATGACCAGCAGATCTATGATCGTGATTCAACCTCAGTACCTTTTCTCTCATACTCTGAGGGACATACACCTTGCCTCCCATAATCCATAAACCATTCAATGGCTTACACTCTTTCTCATGACTCTGCAACCACACATCACCTACATAACCTTTCTGCAACTCCAAACTCCATTCGTCTATCACTCCTTCTTCTTTCTTAACCTCACACGCCGTTTGGGACCTTGTCTGCACAGCCAGACCCCAATGCTCCCTGGCAAACACCTCTCCGGACTTATGCAACTCATTCTCTCCTACACTCGGATACCGGGACAAAGCATCAGCCACCACATTCTCCTTGCCCCTTATATGCTGCAGCCGAAAATCAAACCTAGCGAAAAACTGAGCCCACCTCACCAATTTGGGAGACAATTTCTGAGGGTTCCTCAGATACTGGAGGTTCTGATGATCAGTCATCACCACAAAAGGGAAAGCAGCACCTTCCAAAAACTGCCGCCACGTTTGCAAAGCATTCCGCACAGCAAACGCCTCCTTTTCCCAGACTGGCCACTTCCGCTCATGCTCTCCAAACTTTTTAGAAAAATAAGCACACGGCTTCAATCTACCTCGCTCATCCTCCTGCAATAACACTCCACCATAAGCCCAAGCAGACGCATCGCACTGCACCACGAAGGGCTTTTCCACATCCGGATGCATTAATAAAGGTCCATCAGTAAAAGCTTTCTTTAATGCCACAAACGCCTCCTGACATTCCTTCGTCCAATCCAGCTTAGCACCTGGAGACTTAGTCCTCTTTGATTCACCCTTACCCTTGGTTCTCAATAACTCCGTAAGCGGGAGGGTTATCGCCGAAAACTCTGATATAAAAGTGCGATAAAAATTGGCCAACCCTAAGAAAGCCTGTAACTGCCTACGAGTCTGCGGAGCTTCCCAATTCAACACATCCTCCACCTTAGCCGGATCCATTGCGACTCCATCCCCGCTAATCCTATATCCCAAGAAATCAATTTGAGCCTTGCCAAATTCACACTTACTCAATTTTACATACAGACTCGCTTGTCGCAACCTCTCCAACACCTCCCTCACCAAACTAACATGCTCATCTCTAGTACGCGTCACAATCACAATATCATCCAAATACACAAACACCCCCTTATACAAAAGGGGGTGCAACACCTCATTTATTAATTGCATGAAAATACCGGGAGCCCCCGCCAAACCGAATGGCATTACGACCCATTCGTACAGCCCGAGGGGGCAGGAGAAAGCAGTCTTCCATTGATCGCTCCTCTTCACTCTCACCATATGAAACGCGTCAATCAAATCCAACTTGGTAAAAACTTTACCACCTCCTAACTGACCTAACAAATCCTTGATCAACGGTAAAGGATAACAATTGGTAGTACTAACAGCATTCAAACCTCTATAATCAATACACAGCCGCAACCTACCATCCTTCTTCTCACGAAACAAAACTGGGGCCGCAATGGGAGACTCGGACCTCCGAATAAACCCCCTTGCTCAAATACCCGTCTATTTGTTCCCTCAAAGCTTCCTTCTCCTTCACTGTCATGGCATATATTTTGGGTTTAGGCAAAACAGCTCCCTCCTTGACCTCTATACTACACTGTACATTGCGAAGGGGGGGAAGACCCTGGGCCAAAACCGGATTAAACACATCTGCATAATCCCAATACTCTATAGGCACCCCTTGCACTTCACTCTTACCCTCCTTCTCTTTATTAGGGGCACATTGTACAATTCCTGTTTTCCAATCAATCTTGGGGTTCGCCTGTTCTAGCCATGGCATCCCCAACACCACCTCATGCCCTTTAATGGGGCTACCACAAAATCAATGTCCCCTCCCAGGGTCCCACCCGACCCTTCAAATCTTTAGTCCCCACAGAGAATGGGCCACCCTCAATAAAAGACCCATCCAACTGAGCAAAAGTTATGGGCGTTTCTAAGGGTTTTGTCCCCCCACCCAAATCCCCTATCAACTCTGGGGACATAATGTTCTCCGAACATCCGCAGTCTACTAAAGCTTTCCTTTCCACAATCTTATCCCCTTTATACAATCCCAAGGTACATTGTATATTAGAGCTCACCCCAACACTTTTTTATCATCATTGTCCCCACTTGCTGCTTTAGCAGAGGCCACCTTCACTGGCTCCAGCACCTGCCTCTGCCGGCATTGGGACGCAAAATGACCGGGTTGAGAACAGATGAAACAAAGGCCCCGTCCCATCGTTGGCCTCCTCGTAACACCGGATCGGTTGTCACCACCACGTCTAGGCTCTCCTCCTCGGAATCGCCCTTCAACCGCACTCACGGCTGGACCCCTGGATCTCGCAGGCTGGAAACGACGCCGCTGCACCTGGGCAAGGATTCCTTCCACACTGCCGGCCAACTGGATCCACCCATCAACGTCGCCAGGATCATCCTGATGCAGACACCACTCAAGGATCTCCTTCCGCAATCCGTCCTTAAACAATTCAAGTAGGGTAGCTGGGGACCATTCAGCAACTTTCCCAGCTAACCCCATAAACTCTTCCGCATATTCGGTGACGGACCGGGATCCCTGGGTCAGGCAGCGCAGCGCTTCCTTGGCTTTAATCCTCACCAATTCATCTCGAAACCTATTCCGAATCGCCTGCAAAAAATCTTTCACAGATCTTAAACACGGGTCCCTGCGGTCATGGCATTGGACATACCATTCAGCTGCCCTTCCTTTGAACACCGCTCCGATGGCCCGCACTCGGCTGCTATCGCTGGGATAAAGGTGACCATAGTCCTCCATATGATCTTGCACCGCAGCAGCAAAAAAGGCCACCTTACAGGCTTCACCTTCAAATTCAACCCGTAATGGCTCTTTCTTCATACGGGCCCCAAACTCCTGGGACAACACTTCCCTCCCTTGAGGGACCTCTGGCCTGGTAACACCTCTTCCCATGCCAGCCGGTTGCGCCGGGCACCTCATCTGAGCCGGATTTCCTCCTGGATGGCCGCCAACGGTCCACACTCCCAAGGGAGATCTAGGACGCTCCACCGATACTCCACCATCCATCCATGAATAGTAAGTGAAGTCTCCTCCTCCCGGGGAACTCCAGATCGACTGCATCGGCTCTCTTCGGGGACATGGCCCGAGACATCCTTCTCATGGTCTGCTCCATAGCTTCCATCTTACACTTCATCACTTCCAATTCGAAGGTGATGCAGGTTCCGTGGTTTCACTACCACACTCCATCAGGTTCATCTGCACTGGCCTGTCCTTCGGCACAGTCTCTTTGGGCCAACGCACCTCTGGATCTGCCTGAGCTGACCAGTCCTTCGGAACAGCTTCCACGATCCCTCCGGCCCTTCGGACCCCCATCTGAGCTGGCCTGTCCTTCGGCACAGTCTCCCTGGTCCCGCACACATCTGGATCCCCTTGAACTGACCAGTCCTTCGGAACAGTTCCTCCGATCCTTCCAGCCCTCCAGACCTCTGCCTGTCTGGAGCCATAGCGCCTCTCTCCTTCGGCGGGCCACTTCCACGCTCACCTGAGCTTCCCACAGTCGCTCCGCTTCTCCAAACTCATCCTCCTGGGCAACCGCACCTTCCATCATCTCACGGCACTCATCCGGGCACCCCACCTGGTCAAGGGTGGTCCAATCCCACTCCATAGTACGCGGTTTCCTCAGGGGCTGAATCCCATCCATCAATATACTCCTCCTTTCTCCAAGCCAACCTCTCCATTGCTGGGATAGTTGAAAAAGGGCTTTTGCTTCTGTAACGACTCTTCAATACTCGGTAAGGATCACGCGTAGATTGTATCACGGTCCAACACGATTTTATTGTAGGTACGACACATGTGAAGCAAAAGCACCGTCCCGCCACCCAAACACACCTTATATACCCGAGCCCCTCCCATTGCCCATGCAATGTCCAAGCAGGGTTGCACCATATCCGGTGATTCAGCATATCCCATAGTCCAAAGGGATGTGACCTCATAGCCCCATGAGTCAGCGTTATGAGTCCAATTGTCCAATGTCCAGGCTCGGAGGAGTTACCTCACTTCCCTCCGGAGCCACACACACATCTGGAAGTTACGTCACTCCTACTTGACTCAGCACAGGCTCTATGCAGCTGGAGCCAAGGTCACCAAATAACTGGGGCAAAGGTCGGTGCAATCTCATGGCAGGTTGGGAGCCTGAACTTCTCCTAAGCTCAGGTCTCCCAATCCTGACAGAGAGAGAGAGAGAGAGAGAGAGAGAAATGTTCATCCCTTGAGTTCCTTGTAAATGTATCAAGGAATGATGAAACATCGTACCAAAACTTCATTATGTCTTAATTTAAGACTTTACTTCATTAGAGGTTCATTAAACCTTAATTTCATTATGGCAGCAATTACAGTTTTACAGGAAATTAATGCTCACCCTTTTATGTGTCGGCCACATCTAACTCATTGGCTGCTTGCTCCTTGAATGCATTGTCTTTCATAGCACACACAAAAATCTTAATAATAGCATAGCTTAATTGTTAACTTTGACTAAAAGATATCCACTAAATCAACTTGGAAAGTCAACACTTACTTCAGTTCGATTGATTCAATAAAAGCCTTAAATACAGTTGTGAATGTGGTCTAACTTTCCTTTTTATGACACTGCTCTCTAATTGCTTAAAATATGATGGAAATGGTTTGTATGTCTTAGTATTTTTGTAGGCAGTCCTTTGCCACTCCATGCATAGTGTTTCTACAGCACAGCAAATCAGCCATCCACTGGGAGTAAGAGAACAGATTGCTGCCTTTTCTTTCTGCTTTTGGCAATAAAAATATTACTGACTGGATGTTTAAAGAAAGAAATACAAAGGAGCACTGTTTCCTTGCCATTTCAGCCATGGGAATCCCATAATCTTGAATTAAATACCTGAAAGGAGAAGGGGTATGAATCTTCATTTGTTTCACTATCACATGCAACAAGAAATAATTTCAAAACGTTTCTCCCTGCTGGAGTCTTCATAATTTGCAGATATTTCATATTTTAAGGCAAAAATATTCATTTGCACACACAATAAATTGTTTGTGTGGAAAATGTTGGTCAAATTAATTTTTATGAGTCCCAAAATAGGAAATAAAATCTAACAAAATTAAGCATTTTCTCATTGGGTTATTGTGGAATCAATATTATTTTTATCAACAATCATGACAAAAAAATCTAAGTATTATTTATATGTATTGTTGAAAGCTTTCATGGCCGGGATCAGTGGGTTGTTGTAGGTTTTTTGGGCTATATGGCCATGTTCTAGAAGCATACTCTCCTGATGTTTTGCATGCATCTATGGCAAGCATATGCAGAGGTTGTGAGGTGATGATACCAAGGTCATTTCTCAGGGAAATCGGTGAGAATGTCAAGATTTTTTGCTTATACAACCAATGAACACACAGGTGGGCAAATGTGATGGTAGACATGTTGTTAGCCAACAAGTACAGCATAGTTTGCTTTTGGTGCCTTTTCCAATAAAGTTATTCTTTGATTGTAAGTGAGACTTATAAGTGAAACTACACCTTACACAAGTCTTCTGAAGGCTCAACTCCTTTTCCTCTTCCTTGGAAGCAGGTGGATTTGGTGCTACAGCTGAATAAGGAAGTTGTGTGGGCATTCTTCCTGGATGTGGGTCAGTGAGGGGATTGGAGGGGTGAAGAGAAAGTCATCTTACCATTCTACTCATATGGGCTGTATACCTCCCAGTGTAGCATCTGATTGCTTTGTTTCATAGTTATAAATAATAATAATAATAAATAACTTTATTATTTCATGAGTTGCCCTCCACCAGAGTGCTTCAGGCAACTTACATAGACAAGATAAAACAGACTTCTACAACAATTCCATTAACAGTTAATATTAGAGTGATTACAAACCAAATGCTCTACTAAAGAGCCACGTCTTAAGCTTCACTTGAAAGAACGCAAGTCAGGCGAGGCTCTTACATATGGCGGCAGGGAGTTCCAAAGAATTGGGGCAGAGATTGAGAATGCCTTATGCCTTGTGGACTCCAGGCGTACCACCCTAGGGCCCGGAACATAAAGATTTTCCTGGGTTGGTCTAGGGAGCCGAAAATGATGGAAAGAATTAAGGTGATCCCTCAGATATAATGGGCCTTGACCATTGAGGGCCTTAAAGGTCAGAATCAAAATCTTGTAGGAAACCCGATATTCAGTTGGGAGTCAGTGCAAACGCTGCAGGGTTGGAGTTATATGATGTTTCATAGGTGTTCTCAAGTAGTCTGGCAGTCGCGTTCTGAACAATCTGGATCTTCCTGATCACTGAGTGAGGGAGGCCCACGTACAGTGTGTTGCAATAATCCAGCTTCAAGGTAACCGTGGCATTAATCACCGTTGCCAGAGCCTCTGACGGGAGGTAAGGTGCCAATTGCCTCGCTTGGCGGAGATGGAAAAAGGCCTGCTTACTAATAGCGGCGATTTGGGCTGCCATAGTTAGTTGGGAATCTAATACAACACCTAAGCTCTTCACTGTAGTAGATGGAACTAAAGGTACACCGTCGAAGGTGGGCAGTGAGCAAGCAAGCAAGCTCTGCTGGTCAACCAGGCCATAAAATCTCAGTCTTCGCTGGATTCACCTTTAGTCTGCTCGCACGCAGTTAACCTAATCTAATGAAGAAAAGGCTTACATAGAATACATCACAATGCAGTCTTGACCAACCAGTAATTTCTTTACTTCCTATGGATGAAAACAGTACAGCTTGATTTTGTTACATGTCAGGAAATTCATATAAGGGTGAAATGCATCTCTGGAGTTGCACCCCCTCCCATTCCAGCTTAACAGCATGGCTGTGAAGTTTGCTTTCAGTGAAATAGTTTGACACAATATTCCTGGGTTTTATCGATTGTTTAGCATACTGTCTTCCAGCTCTTGACCTGTGAAATACATTTTGCAGACTGTAGAGCTGAACTGAAAGACTAAAAATGTTACTGTGTGATATGTATTCATCCTTAAATTACAATGCCATAAACAAATACTGCCTCATTTTTGGCCTTTAGGTAAAGCAGGTATCTTTCCTTCTGTGTAGTACCAATATATGAATCAAGGCATCATGATCTTTGGAGACAGGAGCAATCATGCATCATAAAAGGGACATTTTAGCAAAACCAAATAATTGTTATAAAAGTCAGGCTTGACTAGACAAACAGTTCTACCTTCACATACAGAAAATTTCAAGCCCTATAAAGTATTAACCTGGTATCCATGAATGTTCCAAGACTCCCCCATGAATACCTAAAATAATGGATTGTACCAAATCCTATATTTTGACTGTATTTAGACTGGAAACACACCACAGAATCATGCTGGAAGACCTAGAGAAGCCCATAAACACTTCTGT
>JARBWK010002997.1:0-13521 GCA_030556195.1 Anolis apletophallus | reverse complement strand
CTGCTTGCGTCTCCAAGGGGATTCCAGTCACAGAATTAGGTACACCTGGGGCAGTTACTTCCAGTAAATTAATAGTCCATAGATAGATTGTGGCCACTGTCCCGGAAGACCCAATGTTCTTTATGTGTAGCTTAGACCACTGTTTCCCAACCAGTGTGCCGTGGTGTGCCGTGAGCAATCATCAGGTGTGCCGTGGGAAACGGGAACCTCCGATCCCCTTTCTTCCCCCTCCTGCCGAACACTTTTTCTCTTCCACTCGGGCTCCCTTCTTCCCAGCCTCGCTCTGCTCGCTTGGCCTCGCTGGGGCGAGTCTGCGCAGTAGCGCCCGCACGGGTCACGCCTCCCTCCCTGAACACGCTCACGCTGCCCCCTCGGATCAAAATGGCGGCAGAAGCGGCAGTGTAGAAGGAAAAGTAAGTGTTGGGCAGGAGGGGGAAGAAAGGGCGCGAAGGGGGAGGAAGACGTCTCTGTTGAAAGCTGGCATGGGCAAACTTGGACCTTCCCAGTGTTTTGGACTCCAACTCCCACCATTCCTAGCAGCCTCAGGCCCTTTTCCTTTTCCCCCTCAGCCACTTAAGCAGGAAAGGGCCTCAGGCTGTTAGGAATGGTGGGAGTTGGAGTCCAAAGCACCCAGAGGGCCAAAGTTTTCCCTGTTTGAAGGACCTTAACAAACAACAACATAACACAACGTTGTTTTGAGTCCTAAGCGCTCTCTGGGTGTAGGTGAACTACAACTTCCAAACTCAGGGTCAATTCCCAAGCAAACCCTTTCAGTAGGGTTTGCTTGGGAGGGCCAAAGTAGTAGAGGGCCAAAGTGTCCCCATGCCTGTTTGAGGGACCTTCAAGTGGTGAGCCTCCTTCCAACATTGTGATTCTGGATAGAAAGCAAACAACAACGTAACATAACATTGTTTGAGCCCAAAGTGCTCCCTGGGTGTAGGTGAACTACAACTTCCAAACTCAGGGTCAATTCCCAAGCAAACCCTTTCAGTACTTTCTGTTGGTGATGAGAGTTCAATATGCCAAGTTTGGTTCAACTCCATTGTTGCAAGAGTTCAGGATGCTCTTTGACTGTGTGTTAACTATATATCCCAGAAACTGTAACTCCCAAATGTCAAGTCTATTTTTCCAAAACTCCATCTGTGTTCACATTTGGGCATATTGAGTATTCATGCCAAGTTTGGTCCTGATCCAACATTGTTTGAGTCCACAGTGCTCTCTGGATATAGGTGAACTACAACTCCAAAACCCAAGGTCAATGCGAACCAAACTCTTATAGCATTTTCTCTTGGTTATGGCAGTTCTGTGTGGGAAGTTTGTGTCTTTCTGCCATTCCTGTCAGGATATCTACGTTGAGTTCATCGAAAGAGGCCCAGTTTTCACACTGTTTTCACAGTTTTCACACTGAGTGTATAAATACATTTAAAAACATATTAACTATACGTATTACTGAGTTGGAATGTCATTTTGGTTGGTAGTGTGCCCCAGGGTTTTGTAAATGTAAAAAGTGTGCTGCGGCTCAAAAAACGTTGAAAAACACTGGTTTAGACACACACACGCACGCACACACACACACACATACACAAAACACACTTGCAAATGTGTGTGTTTAATTTCTTCTTAATTGAATTCCCTGCATGAGCTGTACTGGAATGTGTAAAGAATGAACAGGGTAAAGAATATATATATATATATATATATATATATATATATATATATATATAGGAACCAAATACCATTGCAATGAGAAATTAATTGCCAAGAATGGTTAATATGACAGGAGAGTACATAAAATCCCATTATAGCTCTTCACAGTTCTATTCTGTAGTGTCTCCTCTTGCGATACTCAAAGGCCAGGGCGCTCTCCCAGGGTAAATTGCTACATTAGTTTGACATTTCTGGCTCCAATTAACCTTACATTTGAGCTATTTTCTGAGAGTTTTTTTTTTTTTTTAGTATTTTGCCCGAATTTGTGAGAAGGTTACTTCTCCCCCTTACTGTACTTTCAGCTGCTGACATAACAAGCTGCAGTTTGGGCTGTAGATACTTTTCTTTAACACACCCAAAGCTGATAACGTTGTAAAATGCTCTTGTGTCTTGGGTAAACGAGGCCGTACGGCGCGGGCGATTTGTGGAGGAACATCCCTTTCACCAATTGCGCTAGTTAGGGCCTTCCAGTTGGACAAACTCTGGAGCAGTGCTTTTCAACCTTTTTTGAGCCGCGGCACATTTTTGACATTTACCAACTACAATGACACAAAATGACACTCCAACACAGTAATAAGTCAGACTTAAAAGAGAATTGAGTGAAAATATTTCATCGGCGGTACATCACCCCCCCCCCCCAAATTCGCATAATGTACCAAAAAAGCAATTCCAAATGTTGGAAATGCCACGACCATCCAGGAAGCTACTACCACATGTGGTGGAGTTGCCCAAAAGCAAAGTCATTCTGGAAAATTATACATAGAGAAACACAATGTATATTAAATATAAAATTCCCACTAAAGCCCGAATATTTTCTATTAGGCATAACCGATAAGGACTTAATTCTGGAAAAAATGAAGACAAGCTCTTCTTTTATATGTCCACAGCAGCGAGAATCGTCTTCGCCAGAATATGGAAAATGGATAGAACCCCAGAAAACGGAGATTGGATTGATAAGAACATAAGAACATAAGAAGAGCCATGCTGAATCGGGCCTCAGCCCATCTAGTCCAGCATTCTGTGTCACACAGTGGCCCACTAGTTGTACACGGGGATCTCTGGCAGAAAGGAGGGCAAAACCCTCGCCTGCTCCCGAACCCCCCACAACCAGTACCCGGGGAAAATCCTGCCTGCCTCCATCAACACAGAGGTGGCACTTGGATGTCCATTTCAGTAGCTACTGATTCCCTTGGTATCCATGAATCTGTCTAATCCTGCCTTGAAGCTGTCCAGGCTGTCCGCTGTCACAACCTCCTCTGGAAGTGAGTTCCATAACCCAATGACCCTCTGGGTGAAGAAATATTTCCCTTTATTAGTCCTAACCTTCCTACCTTGGAGCTTCAGGGAGTGCCCCCTAGTCCTAGTGTTGTGTGACAGAGAAAACAGTTTTTCTCTATTCACCTTTTCTATCCCATGCATGATTTTATACACTTCGATCAAGTCACCTCTTAAACGCCGTCTTTCAAGGCTGAAAAGACCAAGGCGTTGCAACCTGGTTTCATAAGGGAGCCGCTCCATCCCTTGGATCATTCTTGTCGCCCTTCTTTGTACCTTTTCCAGTTCCGTTATATCAGTGTTTCTCAACCTGGGGGTCGGGACCCCTGGAGGGGTCACGAGGGGGTGTCAGAGGGGTCACCAAAGATCATCACAAAACACAGCATTTTCTGTCTATCATGGGGTGTGTGTGTGTGTGTGTGTGTGTGTGTGGGAAGTTTGGCCCAATTCTATCTTTGGTGGAGTTCAAAAGGATCGTTGATTGTATGTGAACTATAAATCCCAGAAACGACCACTCCCAAATGTCAAGTCTATTTCCCCAAACTCCACCAGTGTTCACATTTGGGCGTATTGATATTCATGCCAAGTTTAGTCCAGATCCATCATTGTTTTGAGTTGACAGTGCCCTTGGGATGTAGGTGAACTACAACTCCAAAACTTAAGGTCAATGCCCACCAAACCCTTCCAATATTTTCTGTTGGTCATTGCAATTCTGTGTCCCAAGTTTGGTTCAATTCCTCCATCGGTGGGGTTCAGAATGCTCTTTGATTGCAGGTGAACTATAAATCCCAGGAACTACAACTCCCAAATGACAATCTCTCCCTCCAATCCCACCAGTATTCAAATCTGGGCATATTGGGTATATGTGCCAAATTTGGTCCAGTGAATGAAAGCACATCCTGCATATCAGATATATTGACATGATGCTTCATAACAATAGCAAAATCACAGTTGTGAAGTAGCATGGAAATAATGATATGATTGGGGGTCACTACAAGGTGAGGAACTGTATTAAGGGATCACGGCATTAGGAAGGTGGAGAACCACTGCGTTATATCCTTCTTGAGGTGCGGTGACCAGAATTGTACACAGTACTCCAGATGTGGCCTTACCATAGATTTGTAGAGAGGTAATACAACATTTGCTGACCTATTTTCGATTCCCTTCCTGATCATGCCAAGCATAGAATTTGCTTTTTTCACTGCTGCAGCGCACTGGGTTGACATCTTCATTGAGCTGTCCACCAAAACCCTGAGATCCCTTTCCTGGTTTGATATACGAAATAAAAAATATGGACAAATTAACATTCTATTTAAGGAAAAACACTCCAAATTCAGGTCAACAGACAAATTGGACTCAATTTGCCCTCCTTTCTGCTAGAGATCCCTGTGTACAACTGGTGGGCCACTGTGTGACACAGAATGCTGGACTAGATGGGCTGAGGCCTGATTCAGCATGGCTCTTCTTATGTTCTTAATTAGATGATTATCTTAAAAGATACTATAAACAAACAATTTAAAGGATACAACAAGGACTTACAGACAAATATCCTACCCGGAAGAAGACATGGAAGTCAACGTGTAAATAAATCTACCCTCACGGACTCACATCCCCTTTCCCATCCCTTGTTTATTCCCTTCTTTTTTGTTTTTTTTTATTCTATCTTTTCCTATCTCTCTTTAACTATTACATTTAAATTACCTTACCCATCCCCACTCCTTTTTCCCTATCCCATCACCAAGTATGGTAATGAGAATTTGTATTTTTCTCTCAAACTTTCTATTTGATTTTGTAACAAATTTCTGGAAAATGTAATAAACACATTTTTTTATTTTAAAAAAAAGGATGGGAGGGGGGAGGGAGGAAGACGTGACCCGGGTGGGAGCTACTGCGCAGACTCGCCCCAGAGCAGAGCGAGGCCAAGCGAGCAGAGCGAGGCAGGGAAGAAGGGAGCCCAAGTGGAGAAGAAAGAGTGTTTGGCAGGAGGGGGAAGAAAGGGGATTGGAGGTCCCAATTTCCCACCGCACACCTGATGATCGCTCACGGCACACTGGTTGGGAAACACTGCTCTGCAGGACTGTGCCATTTCCATCCCCAATTAAATAACATAGGAGTTGAAATACTGCCTCAAACATATGGCCAGACACAGTGTCATAAAAGAGCGAAAAAAGAACGCCAAACACAGAAGTAGCTTTTCAAAATCAAATAATTCTATTTCAGGTATATTTTCTTTCAGTCATCATACAAGTACGGTTGCAGTGGAAACAAAATCATGAAGATTGCATTCGCAAGTCTCAAAATTATAATCCTCCCAAGGAGTCAAGGTCTCCGGGTTGTCCAAATAATAAGTATTTTCAATGATATATAAATCGCATATAGTTCATAAGGTGGTCAACCCAGATTGGTCGACGGTCTAGCCGTTTCCGCCATCTTGGCTTCGTCGGGACCTTCAGACCAATGCTCCAAGAAATAAAGTTTCCAAAGTGATCCGGAAAATGTCTATAAGAAGTGAAATAATACAATCCATCATATATATATACACATTGTATCCCTATCTTATTATATACACTCAAACGTTCAAGGAGAACTAACAGAAGTATAGGCTGTCATACATACCAAATATATAATCAACAATTCTCTCGGTTAATACCATCAACAATCTTGCCGGACAGGGAATGAAACTCAAAGGCCCTCATTATAAGCTATAGTATACTGCATGTTTAACAAAGTTAATTTACAACAAGACTTCCCCAATTGTTAAACGATCATTAAGGCCTGATTGCCTCATGCTGGGTTTCAGGGTTGCTTCAGTTCCCAGTTTGACGATCCAAAAAGCCTCACGTTGTAAGAGTTTGGTCTTAATGTCAGTGAATGGGGTCGGTTTGATTCTTTCTAAAACTACTACCTTGAAGTCCTCAAAATGATGTTGTTCCTTAAAATGACAGTATAGTATTGAATTTTCATTTTTTGTGCGGAAGCGTGAGCGGTGTTCCGAAATTCTTGTCCGGAGTTCCCTTCCCGTTTCCCCAATATAAAGTCTATTGCAGCCACATTTTAGACAATATACTAAATTCTTACTGGCACAGGTTGCCCATGTGCGTAACTTTATGATAACCCCATTATGTGGGCTGGTGATCGAATCCTGTGTATCTATGTGTTTGCAAATCGAACATCTTCCGCATCTATTTGTATGGCTAGACCGTCGACCAATCTGGGTTGACCACCTTATGAACTATATGCGATTTATATATCATTGAAAATACTTATTATTTGAACAACCCAGAGACCTTGACTCCTTGGGAGGATTATAATTTTGAGACTTGCGAATGCAATCTTCATGGTTTTGTTTCCACTGCAACCGTACTTGTATGATGACTGAAAGAAAATATACCTGAAATAGAATTATTTGATTTTGAAAAGCTACTTCTGTGTTTGGCGTTCTTTTTTCGCTCTTTTTGGATCACTCCGAGAACTAACGCCCTTAGATTTCACAGACACAGTGCCATGGCTGCACTTGATATCTCCATCCAGTCTTTGAAACACACCTGAAAAGCCAGCCAACTGTACAGGGCAATGGAGGGATGAGTGAGCAGCTCTCTAACCACCAGTGATTGAGGGCTTGTCTCCCGTGGCACAAAACCCAGAGGTTGCTCTTGACTGCCTTCTTGACATCCAAGAACTCCTGGTCCTTAATACAAGAAGGTCCTTACTACAGGGTAAACCAGGTTGGAGGAAAGTCAGAGATTGCTCCCAAGTTCCAACTAACCTGGGGCAGAGCATGGGCTGCAAATTGGCTCCAATGCAATCCGGTCCATTGCCCAATCAACGGCAACACCACCCCCATTTGCCATGACCATCAGGAGGATCCGTGGGCTGTGTGGTTGATGGAAAAAATGTTTCAAAACTCATTACAAAATTAGGGGACACCACTTGGCACAATGGGTTGAACCCTTGTACCGGCAGGATTGCTGACCGACAGGTCAGTTGTTTGAATCTGAAGAGAGCGGGTTGAGCTCCCTCTGTCAGCTCCAGCTTCCCATGCGGGGACATGAGAGAAGCCTTCCACAAGGATGGTAAAACATCAAAATACATCCAGGACCTCATTCTCTTCCCACTCCCATACTGTCGTGATGCAGTGACTAAGAAGCCAAGCCCAGGAGTAAAAGGGGATAACAAAAGTTTATTGCACAACAACTGGAAAAGGACGAACAAAAAAGTAGCCAACTCGGCTCAAAAACCCTCAAAAACTGAGTGTGCATAAATAGCAAAAATCATAGCCCCCATAAAAACACAATACCAGCCTCCCTCCATTTCATACAATACCAGGTTCTGTAGCAGGAACTCACGCAAACTCAGCAGAGACCAAGCCCTGCCTCTGGGACACACGGCAGATAACTAAACAGAAAAGCATACATTGAATTCCACCCCCCACCTACCTTTGCCCAAACATCAGCTAGAGCTGCCACAGCAGCTCACCCCAAGAACAAAGTGGAGAAATAGCCCATAACTCACGAGTATCTGGAAACAGGAACAAGGCACTTGATATCAGGAACACAGGAGAGTCAGAGACAAGAACCAGACATCAACTCTTTGACCGCCGCAAATGCACTCCGGGGCTCAGAGCGGTGTACAGAGGATGCACCGGCACCAGTGTAATAAAAACAAATTAGCAATTAGAACAAAATTAAAACATTAAAACAGTTAAAACATTCCAAGACAGAAGCCATCGACAAGGCTGGGTGGGGCATAAAGAGAGACTGGAGCAACCATAGGCGGCATGGGGCGGCACACAGTACAGTTGGAATTAAGGGCCGAACGCCTTCCTAAAGAGCCAAGTCTTCAACGCCTTACGGAAGGGCAGGAGAGCACGGATGGCCCGGATCTCCTCGGGGAGGCCGTTCCAAAGAATTGGGGCTGCTGCAGAGAAAGCCCTCCGCCGTGTGGAGGCCAGTCTGCAGGTTCCGAGGGAAGGCACCTCGAGGAGGTTAAGCTCCTCAGAACGCAGTGATCTCACCGGCACATAAGGGGTAAGTCGCTCCCTCAGATACACTGGCCCCAAACCATAAATGGCCTTAAAGGTGAGAACTAACACCTTGAAGAGGACCCGGAATTCAATCGGGAGCCAGTGCAGCTCGTGCAAGAGTGGCGTCGCGCGATCAGATCTTGAAGCTCCCAGAAGGAGACGAGCTGCGGCATGCTGCACCAGCTTAAGCTTCCGAATCGCCGACAAGGGAAGGCCAATGTAGAGTGCATTACAGTAATCGAGCCTCGAGGTGACCGTGGCTTGGATCACCGTGGCAAGGTTGCGTTGGGAGAGGTAGGGAGCCAGATGTTTAGCCAACCGTAGATGGAAGAATGCTGTCCCTCAGGTGCAGCCAATCTGCTCCTCCATGGACAGCTGGGCGTCCAGCCGGACACCCAGGCTTTTTACCGATGGCTGAGGGCAGAGTGCCACCCCATCGAACGTTGGCAGCTGGGTCGCTACCCCCCCCCCCGGGCGGCCCAGCCACAAGATCTCCGTCTTCGCCGGGTTCACCTTCAACTTACTGGCTCGCAGCCATCCAGTAACGGCTTCAAGGCAGAGATGGAAATTATCGGGTACAGAGACTGCCCCGGGATCCAACCTCAGAATGAGCTGGGTGTCATCAGCGTACTGATGACACTCCAGCCCAAAACTCCGTACCAGTTGGGCGAGTGGTCGCATATAGATGTTAAATAACAGCGGGGAGAGGATGGCCCCCTGGGGGACCCCGCCTTCAGCTACTAGTAGTAGTAGCTGAAGGCTCAATCACAACACATACCACTCCCTCATCTAAATTCCTATATCTTTTCTTTAATCTACTGTACTTAAAAACATATATATACGGATGACCAATTCTCTCACACCAAAAGTGATTTGTAGTTTCTGAAATCACTCCAGACATGGGTTGGGGGGTCTTAAAATTACCTGTAGAACTAAAAATGGAAATCTGACTGGTAACGTTTTTAAAACAGAATGAGTGAATGAATGAAAAAAAGATCCCAAAATTTGGAACAGGAACAACGCCGTGTTGAAGAGAGCTCCTCGTTCGTTCCTATAGAAGAAAGGGTTCCAATTTTTTCCAGCAGCTAAAGACCAAGGAGAGCTTTGTGTATGTAAATCTTCATATGGGAAATTTTAACTGTCTTCCCAGGCAGAAAGAGAGAGAGAGAGAAGAGAGAAGGAAAGGGAGGGGGGAACAGGGAGGAACCCCATCTCTAGGAGCATTAATGGCCTGAAATAATCTTGCGCTGGGTACATGCAAGCAATCCCAACGTTGATGGTGCCTGGGCGTGAGTGCCGTGTTGCTCTTCAGAGGCATTTTGCAGGGCGGATGTTTTACGGCTTGCCTCTTCTCTCCGCGCAGGTTCATTCAAAGGGCGAAGGATCTCAACATCCAAGCTTTTGACCCCACGAGCAAATATTTAACGTACGAATCAAACCGGACAGGAGGTTGCCGGAAGCGCGGATCCTGTTTTATTTCTCCAGCTATTTTTATCAACATCTAATCGCCTCAATGTAAGGAGATAAAGGCGTCTCTGACAATGTACGTTTACGGAACTAAATGCCATCCAGGGAAGCCCGATAGGTACATAATATCAAAAGAAGGGGTCAGCCTTTGGTACCATCCAAGGGGTCAACAGGTGAGCACCAGGTCAATGTGCAAGGCCGAGCGATATAAGGAAGCCTGCAGCTGGCCAATAGTCCCAGTGTCATGCCTCGTTGTGGTTGTTTCCATAGTCACGTCCCATCATGTATGAACCATACCAGGGTGGTGTCCTTTTCTGCTGGGGAAGGAGGATCCACTCCCCAGAAATGTAATGATGGATCCCTTATATTGAGGGCTAGCAAATTAAAACTGAATCCAGACAAGACAGAGGTCCTCCTGGTCAGTCGTAAGGCCGAACAGGGCATAGGGTCACAGCCTGTGTTGGATGGGGTGACACTCCCCCTGAAGACCCAGGTTCGCAGTCTGGGAGTGATCCTGGACTCGTCGCTGAGCCTGGAAGCCCAGGTCTCGGCAGTGGCCAGGGGAGCTTCTGCACAGTTAAGACTCGCGCGCCAGCTGCGCCCGTACCTTGGGAAGTCTGATCTGGCTACGGTCGTCCACGCACTGGTCACATCCCGAATAGACTACTGCAATGCACTCTACATGGGGCTGCCTTTGAAGACTGTTCGGAAACTCCAACTACTCCTGGGAAGTCTGATCTGGCTACGGTCGTCCACGCTCTGGTCACATCCCGAATAGACTACTGCAATGCACTCTACGTGGGGCTGCCTTTGAAGACTGTTCGGAAACTCCAACTACTCCTGGGAAGTCTGATCTGGCTACGGGTCGTCCACGCACTGGTCACATCCCGAATAGACTACTGCAATGCACTCTACGTGGGGCTGCCTTTGAAGACTGTTCGGAAACTCCAACTACTCCTGGGAAGTCTGATCTGGCTACGGTCGTCCATGCTCTGATCTCATCCCGAATAGACTACTGCAACGCACTCTATGTGGGGCTGCCTTTGAGACTGTTCGGAAACTCCAACTACTCCTGGGAAGTCTGATCTGGCTACAGTCGTCCACGCTCTGGTCACATCCCGAATAGACTACTGCAACGCACTCTACGTGGGGCTGCCTTTGAAGACTGTTCAGAAACTCCAACTACTCCTGGGAAGTCTGATCTGGCTACGGTCGTCCATGCTCTGGTCACATCCCGAATAGACTACTGCAACGCACTCTATGTGGGGCTGCCTTTGAAGACTGTTCGGAAACTCCAACTACTCCTGGGAAGTCTGATCTGGCTACGGTCGTCCACGCTCTGGTCACATCCCGAATAGACTACTGCAACGCACTCTACGTGGGGCTGCCTTTGAAGACTGTTCGGAAACTCCAACTACTCCTGGGAAGTCTGATCTGGCTACGGTCGTCCACGCTCTGGTCACATCCCGAATAGACTACTGCAACGCTCTCGTGGGGGCTGCCTTTGAAGACTGTTCGGAAACTCCAACTACTCCTGGGAAGTCTGATCTGGCTACGGTCGTCCACGCACTGGTCACATCTCGAATAGACTACTGCAACGCACTCTACGTGTGCAACACACTCTATATTCCTTCCTTCCCACCATTTTCCCTGCTCTATTCCTATTCTCTTTGAGTGTGTGTGTGTGTCTATATCTATTTCCCTTCCTTCCTTCTCAGCCCTATACCCCAGAATATCAAGGCAGAAAATCCCACATTCTCTGAGTGTGGACTCAGATATTCAAAGCAGATCTTGTGGGATATAGGGGGGCTGTGTGGAAGGGCCCTCACCCTTTTCCCTCCCCTCTCCCTATTCTTTGTGTGGGTCTGTACATTCCCCACCCTTCCTTCCTTCCGCTTCACCCTTTTCCTTGCTCCGTCCTATTCTCTTTCCCCTTCTTACCTTCCCCTTCCTTCCTTCTCACCCTTTTCCCTCCCCTCTTCCTATTCTCTTTTTGTGTGTACGTATATGTGTGTGTGTGTGTGTCAGGTCTAGGCTAATTTCAGGAGCAAGGGCCCGGGGGTTGGGCTAGGTGCCCTCTGGCTGGCAGGCTCGTCTGGCCGCTCAGTCCTGCTCCCGGCCCCCAGGTAAGGGCGCCCACATGGCCTCCTCCCTCGGCCCATGCGCACCGGCGGCAGCAGCAGCAACAGAGGAAGGAGATGCGTGGGGGGCAAGGGAGACGGGAAAGGCAGGTGCCTCTGCCCCCTTCTCTCTCGCCCTGCGCAAGGCATCTTTGGCGGGGGGAAAGGGTGCGCAGGGTGAGGGATGAGACGGGCGCAGGGCGCAGGGCGAGGCAGGGAGAAGGGAAAGGCGCGCGCCTCTGCCTCCTCCTCTCTCGCCCTGCGCAAGCCTTCCTCCCACCCGGCCAGCACCCCTGGGGGCATGGCGCCCGGCCCTGGATGCACCTTTTGGCCACGTGGCGCCCTGAGGCGGCCGCTTAGTTTGCCTCCATAAGATCCGCCCCTGGGGAGGGGTGTGAGGGAGATCTAGTTCTGATATAGCCATGCCTGGCAGTTTGAATCTCAGATCCAGGTCAACTTCTGCATTAAGCTTCACGTATTCCAGCTCCTGCATTTCGCCTCACGTGTTTTCAGGTCTCCTGTATTTTTAGCTCAAGTACTCAAGTCTGGACTTTGAGCTTTCCTGGAAATCTTTTGGGACTTTCTCAATTACTGGAACTGACCTGCTTGGATTTTTTAAGGGACTTTACAGCATTCATTCAGCCGATGGGCATTGGGAACATTTCCTTGGATAATTGATTGAATTCTATATTTCTTTTGATATATTTTCTATGGCTTATATTGCTTGCTGTTTGCTTCAATAAAAGACTAATTTGTTGAGCTGGAGTTGTGTGTTTGGATTCTAAGGGCTCGGGTCTCTACGCTGGTGTGCGACACATGGGGAGCATGACTTCCCTGGATCTAGGCTCCTCTTGATGCAGGACAAGATCCCATTGGCTTGTATGGTCGAAGGCTTTCATGGATGGAATCACTGGGTTGTTGTAGATTTTTCGCGCTATATGGCCATGTTCTAGAACAGGGGCGGGCAATTATTTTTTCCAAGGGGCCACACGAGAGCCAAAAAATATTATGGAGGGACGCACCTAAAGGCTGGACTACATTCTAATCTACATTATTTATTTATTTATTTACTATATTTACTATATATTACACATCATTAATATTAACATATTAATATATCAAGAAATATTCATATATTATTAGTATTAATATCATAATAATTATATTATAGTGTATATATATATATAGACATTATAATATATTGAAATTATAATATAATATAATATAACATTATATTATATTATCTATATATATAAAAAGTGAATGGTCGTGCAACGGGGCAAATAGACACAAAAACTATAAGCCCCAGAACCACCAAACTCCCCAAACACATTCCCCGTGCCACAAGGTACCTACAGGGCACACAAAAGCCAGCCTCCCTACCTCACAGCCCCCGAAATACAGCCCCCAAATGCCCATTGCCAGGCATAGCGGCGCATAGTGAATGGCAATGGCCTCCTTCACCTGCGAGGGGACGGAAGGGGAGGGAAGGGGGAAAGCACTGCTTCACAATGCTGGCAGCGCACTCCACAAATCCAGCCCCTCGCCCTCAACCCTCGCTCACCAGATCGTCCTCCTTCTCCATGCCGGCGCGGTTGCTAAAGGGGGAGTTTCACCATGGCGGCAGCGGCACCATGTCCGCCCATTCCGCTGCCTCCTCGCCCTCCTTCCCCACCTCCCTGCCACTCCCGGAAAGGAGGTGCATAAACATGGCGCCAAAACACAAACAGCCACAGCGAAGCATGGCCGGGTCAGCTAGTTTATTATATTATTATATTATTATAAAATTGTTATGAAATAATAATAAAAAACACTTAAATTAAATTAAATTAAATTCAAGAAGACAAGGTACAACCCAAGATGGAATGGCCCAATAGACCCAGCCCAGAGGATTGCAAAGCGGATCCAGCCGCCACTGCAGCAAAGGAG
>JARBWK010002996.1:0-13523 GCA_030556195.1 Anolis apletophallus | reverse complement strand
TTTCTCAGGGCGAGATATATCAATAATGAGAAACCAACCACATTCTGAGTAGAGCCATAAGTTTAACCCCATTCGCAGTCAGAAGGGGTGACCCAAAGGTGAGTCAAACCATGAGCACGAACTCCTTAACATGAATCTACCAGGCAAGGCTTTTCTTTTTTTTTTTGAAAAAGTTTTTATTGGTTAAAAAGACATACAGTCAAACATAAACATTCGGAACACCCATACAGTGGGCACATCAGGGGAGAAATGGGGTCGGGTAGGGCAGGGGGGGGATAGGACGGAGTGGGGCAAGGGGACTGGACATACGAACCAGCCTTACAAACCTAACTTAAAATCGGTTGACTTCACCCAAAGAGAAGCATTACTTCATCAAGTAGCGGCCTAGTAATTTCCATCCTATTCCTTATATCCAATAGCCCTTTAAGACAATGTTCATATTCTTTTTTACATAGTCGATCAGCGGTTTCCATGTCCCCTCGAAGGGCTTAGTTGAGGTCTTTCTCAAAAGGAAGGTCAATTTATCCATCTCAGCTAAGTCCATTAATTTGTAGATCACCTCCTCCACGTCTGGAATCGTTCTTTCCCTCCAGTGTCTGGCCAGGGTAATCCTGGCCGCGGTCGCTATAAAAGTTATCAGTCTTTCTAGTTGGAGTCCCAGGTTTTTTTGGTCTATAATGTTCAAAAGAAATAGTTCGGGTTTGAAATTAATTTTTTAAGGGTTAGTTCTTCCATTAATTTATGAACATTTTTCCAAAATCTTATTACGTCCCCACAGGTCCACCATAGATGATAATATGTACCTCTAGCTATCTGGCATTTCCAGCAGCGATCGTTTCCCGTTTTATAAATCTTATCTATTAGGGCTGGGGTCATGTACCATCTATAGGCCACTTTGAATAAGTTTTCTCTTAGTTCATAGGCGCAAGTGTATTTCCTATTGTTTGCCCAAGTCTTTTCCCAGCTTTCCTGACTTAATTTATAGCCTAGATTTCTATTCCATTTTTTCTCTATAATCAAAGGATGGGGTTTTTTCATATTTATTCATCGTGATAAGTTTGTACAGCTTGCTAACCTTTTTATTCTGTGTTTGGAGAAGAATTTTCCCCCCCTGCTAAGGGCTTGTCTTCCCACCCTATCTCTTTATCTATTTTAAATCTCGCTTTTAATTGATTGTATTGGAACCATCCCATATTCTGTTCTGCCAATTCCTCCTGCGTTCTTAATCTGTAGCTTCCGTTATCTTTTATAATTATGTTGTTGTATCTTAAGGAATTTTCTGTTTTAAATCTTCCAATTGCAAAGGCTTCGGTCGGGGAGGTCCAGAGCGGCATTTTAGCATGAATCATATCTTTGTATTTCTGCCAGGTTTTCCATAGCGGTGCCTTTATGATATGGTTTTTGAAATTTTTATCCTTCTTAGCTTTATTATAGAACAAATAGGCGTGCCAGCCACTTGTATTTTCCCACCCTTCTATGTTAAGGAGGTCTAAGTCTTTCAATTCTAACCATGGGGTAATATTTTCCAGGCAATTAGCCTCGTAATATCTCCAGAGGTCTGGGAGCCCACATCCTCCTTGGTGGGCTGGTAATTGGAGGTACTTTAGCCTAACTCTCGGTTTTTCCCCCCTCCATACAAAGGTAGTGAGCTCTGCCTGCCATTTTTTAAATAATGTCTGGTTTTTTAAAATTGGTAAGGTCTGAAAGAAAAAATTTAATTTAGGAAACACCTTCATTTTGATTAGGGAGACTCTGCCCATTATTGAGAGATTTAGCTTTTTCCAGCTCGCTAGCTTCTCTTTTATTTCTCTCCAGCATTTCTCGTAATTGTTTCTTATTAACTGGCAATTTTTGGCAGTCATCTCCACTCCTAAATATTTAATCCTTTTTTCCACCGGAATATCAAATTTCTTTTGTAGCTCTAGGCCTTCCTTAGTTTCCATATTCTTAATTAACATTTGTGATTTTTTCCTATTTAGTTTAAAGCCTGCGACATCTCCAAAGGCTTCTATTGTAGTGAGCCATTTCTCCAGATTCTCCGTCGGATCTATCACTGTACAGGCCAGATCGTCAGCAAATGCTAATATTTTGTACTTTTGATTTTTGATCGTTAGCCCTTTTAGCTCTCTATCTTCCTGGATGTTCCTCAATAGAATTTCCAGCACAAAATTGAAAATCAAAGGTGACAGCGGGCATCCCTGTCTTGTCCCCCTGCTAATCACAATCTTCCTTGAATTCTGGCCATTTGCGTTGATCCATGCCTATTGGGGTTTGTATATCGCCTTGACCGCGGTTGAGAACTTAAACCCCATATCTAATTCTACTAATAAATTTTCTATTATGCCCCAATTGATCCGGTCAAAGGCTTTTTCGGCGTCTAAAAAGAGCACCGCTGCCTTTATGCCAATATTTTTTTCTAAAAATTCAATTAAGTTCACTATAATTCTGATATTTCTTTTCATAGATCTTTTTGGGAGGAATCCGGATTGGCTTTTTGAGATCCAATTATTTAAGAACAATTTAAATCTTGTCGCCCAGATGTTCGCATAGATTTTATAGTCCAGATTCAAAAGGGATATCGGTCTGTAGTTTTCCACCTTATCTGGCTCTTTGTGTTCTTTCTGAATCACCACTATCTCTGCCCCTTTCCATGACTTCGGGAGTTCTCCAGACAAAATAATATCATCCAACACCTTCTTCAGGAAGGGGGCCAATTCTACCTTCATTACTTTGTAGTAAATATCAGAGAATCCGTCTGGGCCCGGTGTCACAATGCACGGACTTGGCGGGCCCCTTAATCACACACACAGACACGTACTGAAGGCTAACTACTTTATTGAGTATAAAAACAGTTCCAAAGAATATAGTCCAATAATAAGTGATATAGTCCAAAAGGCTTGAAGTAAGAATGTCCAAAGTAACGAAGCAAACAGGCAAAAAGCTTGGCAAGGCTCCGCAGTCAATGCGGATCAGGAAACAAGGCAAGGCTCCGCAAACCAATGCGGATCAGGAAACAAGGCAAGGTAATACAAGGCAAGGCTTGATGACCACCGCTTAGCTAGTGGCCCCACTCTGCTTCACGCCTATTCAGGTAAGACGTGGCCGGAGAACTGAGGATTCCTTCCCACGGATCCTATACTTAATCCTTCGGCCGAGGTCCTCGACGCTCTAGGCTTCTTCGTCTCCAATCCCTGCTGACGGACCTCGGCCGGTCTAGGGCCCGGGACCAATCCCTCCTACTAGCCTCGATGTTTCTTCTCCTATCAAAGGTTCGACCTTGTCTCTCGGCAGCTGTGTTGCTATCTCCCTGAGAGCTTTCCTCCCTAGCCATTTCCCATGCGCTTTGTTCCATATCTTCCTCAGGGGGCTCCTGGGAAGATATCCCTCCCGGGTGTTCATAACTCCCTGGATCGCTATCAGACTGCACCTGGTAATCTGAATCATCCCTTGGACCAAAACACATTTCTTCCCAGGCCAAGCTCTCTGTGGGCGAAAGAGGCCCTTGCGGGAAAGCTGCCCTTCACCCCAGTCATCTAGCTCATCCTCAGAATCCTGTTCTAACACGGCCGGTTCTAATGCTAATGGGACCCCAGGCCCTGTCCCCTGCCCTCCAGGCACAAACGAGAACTGCTGTGTGCTACTATCCCCCCTCAGGGCCCCTCCTAGGCCGCCCCCGAGGTTTGGGCTTGTCAGGGTACTTGCGATGGAACCGGGCAACAAGGTCCGGGGCATGGACGTCATGAGCCTGCGTCCAAGAACGTTCTTCCGGTCCAAAGCCTTTCCAGTCAATGAGATACTCCAGCTTCCGGTAGCGGATACGCGCATCCAGGATGTCCTGCACCTCCAACTCCTCCTCGCCGTCACGCATCACAGGGGGGGGCGGCTGCGTCACATCAGGCCGCACCCCCTTCGCCGGGCGGAGCAAAGAACGGTGAAACACAGGGTGGATCTTCATGTCCGCTGGGAGTTGCAGTTTGAAAGAAACAGGCCCCACCTTCTCCAACACTGTGTAAGGCAGGGGTGGGCAAACTGCGGCCCGGGGGCCGGATGCGGCCCTTTGGCTGATTCTATCCGGCCCGCCTAAGGGCCTCTGGCTTGCCTCCCCTGCCTGGCCTCTGCATAAAAATCTCCAGAGAAGGGGACTATAAGGAAGCATTATTTTATTTTAGTGGTTTTTATTATTATTGTATAATAATTTTATAACAATAATAAAATAATATAATAAATAATATAATATAATGTTATATGATATATTATAATTTCAATATATTATGTTTATATATATATACTATAATATAATAATTATGATATTAATACTAATAATATATGAATATTTCTTGATATATTAATATGTTAATATTAATGATGTGTAATATATAGTAAATATAGTAAGTGAATAAATAAATAAATTATGTAGATTAGCATGTAGTTCCGCCTTTAGGTGCGGCCCTCCATAATATTTTTGGCTCTCGTGTGGCCCCTTGGAAAAAATAGTTGCCCACCCCTGGTGTAAGGCCCAAAAATCAAGCATCCAACTTGCGGCTAGGCCTCTGTGTGGGCAGATTCTTGGTAGACAACCAAACTTTATCCCCCACCAGAATCGCAGGGCCGTTCTGGCGCCGCCGATCAGCCATCCGCTTATAATCCGCTTTAGCCTGGTCCAATTGAGTGCGCAGCAAATCTTGCAAGGCAGTGAGCTCCTGAAGCCAGTCTTTCGGCCGACGCCCCCTCGGACGGGTCCACCGGAGGGTAGAAGCGAGGATGGTGTCCATAGTTGGCAAAGAAAGGAGTCTCCTTGAGGGATTCGTGCGTCGCATTGTTGTAGGCGAACTCAGCCAGAGACAACAAGGACGCCCAGTTGGTTTGCTGATAGTTGACATAGCACCGTAGGTACTGTTCCAAGGTGGCATTGACCCTTTCGGTCTGACCGTCAGACTGGCGGTGATGGGCCATGGACATCCGCACATCAATCCCCAGCAACTTCTGGACAGCCTTCCAGAACTGGGAAGTGAACTGGGTGCCGCGGTCGGTCACCAGACTCTGAGGCAGGCCATGCAGTCGGAACACATGTTGCACAAACATATCAGCAGTCTCTTTGGCAGTAGGCACCCCCACACAAAGGATGAAGTGTCCCATCTTGGTAAAACAGTCCACCACGACCAGGATCGTGGTAAAGCCCTTGGACTTGGGCAAATCTGTGATGAAGTCAGCCGAAATCATCTTCCAGGGAGCGGAGGGGGTGGGGGGGGGAAGCGGCTGAAGCAACCCAGCCGGCTTGCCCCCCGGGTTCTTGGCCCGCTGACACACAGGGCAAGAGCCCACATAGTCCTCAACATCCCTCCGCACCTTAAGCCACCAGAAATCCCGGAGGACCAATTGCAGGGTCTTGAACAGCCCGAAATGACCAGCGGCCCGACTATCGTGGCAAAGTTTGAGAATGTCCTCCCTCTCGGGCCCGGGGGAAACATAAACAGAGTCACGGTGGTAGAGTACCCCGTTCTTTACCTGGAAAGGGGTTTGCACCCCCTTGGTCAACTGGTCTTGCACCCAGGGATCAGTCCGTTGACGCGCCTGGACCCGCTCACTCAAAGGTCTCTTGTCCTTAGGGGCCGGGCGGAGCCAACGGAGGGTGCACCGGAGCCGCCCGGGCCGCAGCAAAGTTCTCCGCTTTCAGGAGACGGGCTCTCCAGCCCCTCCCGCCACGAACATACTGCGGCTTCGAGACAAAGCATCAGCTTGCTTGGTCTGCTTGGGGTCACATAGTGAATGCGGAAATTGAATCTCTCAAAGAACAGGGACCATCTCTGTTGTCTCTGGTTCACTTTGCGCTGGGACTTCAAGTGTTCCAAGTTCCGGTGGTCAGTGTGCACCTCCACCGGAAACTTGGCCCCTTCAAGCAGATGTCGCCACACTTCAAAAGCCACCTTGATGGCCAGGAGCTCCTTCTCCCAAATGGTATAGTTCTTTTCCGGAGCCGTGAGCTGCCGGGAGTAGTAGGCGCAGGGCAACAAGTCCGTCCCCTGCGGTTGTAGCAGGATCGCTCCCACCGCCACATCCGACGCGTCGGCCTGCACGATGAAGGGGTACGGGGATTGGGGTGCTGGAGAAGCGGCTGTGTGGTGAACCGCTGCTTCAGCTTCCGGAACCCCATGTCCGCCTCCGGCGTCCACCGGAACGGCACCTTTCCCTGCAGGCACTGGGTGATGGGATCAGCCCACTTGGCAAAGTCCGGGATGAACTTTCTGTAGTAGTTGGCAAAGCCCAGGAATCTTTGAATGTCTTTTTTGCTGGCTGGGGCCGCCCAGTCAGCCACAGCTTGGACCTTGGTGTCATCCATGGCAATGCCCGTTGGAGAGATGCGGTAGCCCAGAAAGTCCACCTCACGCAGATCAAAAGCACATTTCTCCAGCTTAGCATAGAGCCCGTGGGCTCGCAGTCTCAGGAGTACTTCCTTGACGTGGCGGTCGTGGGTCGCCTGATCCGGAGAAAAAATCAGCAGGTCATCCAGGTAGACCGCCAGATAACGATCTAGCAGGTCCCGAAAATGTCATTCATGAAATGTTGGAAACAGGCTGGGGCGTTGCACAAACCGAATCCCATCACCAGGTATTCAAAACTGCCCCACTTGGTCTGGAAGGCTGTCTTCCATTCGTCGCCCTGGCGAATCCGGACAAGGTTGTAAGCGCCCCTCAGGTCCAGTTTAGTGAACACCTTGGCGCCCCTCATCCGCTCCAGAAGCTCGGGGATCAGGGGGAGGGGGTAGCAGTTCGAACCGTGATCTTGTTAAGTTCCGATAGTCCGTGCAGAGCCGCAACTCCCCCGATTTCTTTTTGACAAAAAGAATGGGCGCCCCCGCCGGGGACTGGGAGGGCCGAATGAAGCCCTTCCGCAGATTCTCATCCAGAAAATCCCGGAGAGCCTGTTGCTCTGGTTCCGAGAGAGGGTAGAGTCTGCCCCGTGGGATAGGGGCTCCGGGTTCGAGTTCAATGGCACAATCGTAGGTCCGGTGGGGAGGCAAACGTTCTGCCTCCTTCTCGCTGAAAACGTCCCAGAATCCAGCATATTTATTGGGCAGTGTGGCCACCGTCTCAACTTCCTGGGCCTGACAAGCCCGGGCCGTCAGACAGTGACTCTGGCAATGGTCGGAGGCAAAAATGAGCTGTCTCTTGGTCCAAGAAATCTGGGGGTCATGAAGGGCGAGCCACACAATGCCCAAGACAATGGGAAAATCAGGGAGCTTGGTCACAAGAAAAGAAATGTCCTCTTTATGAGAGCTGGTCCACATCTTGGTAGGAGCTGTATACTGAGTCACAGCCCCCGTTTTCAGGGTTCTCCCATCAATAGTCTGTACCCCCTTGGGCTCTTGGAGATCAAGAAATTGTAATCCGGCAGACTTGGCATAGTCTGCATCGATGAAGTTGTTGGTGGCCCCCGAGTCGATCATGGCATGAACCATCATCGGCCCCTTCTCGGGCGACCACAGGCCAACCATTACAAGGAACAATTGTCCAGTCTTGGGTTCAGGGGGAAGAGAAGCGACGTTGGCCGAGTGAGCGAACCCTCTTACACTCGACCGGCCCCTTCCCCCGTCGCCTGGATGGCTTCTTCAGCCTCCGGGACCCCTCCAACTGCGGCTGAGGCTCGGGGAGTCTTTCCACACGGCTTTTGGGGGCATTCCTTGGAAAAATGTCCAGCCCCCCCCCAGTACCAACACAGGTTCAAACGCTGCCGCCGAGCTTTTTCTGCCTGGTCCACCTTGGGCCGCACCGTGCCAAGTTGCATGGGTTCCGGGTCATCCAGGCCCGGTGGTGGCAGGGCGAGCTGTCAGGGCACGAACTGTCCAGTCCCAGGCTCCCGTCGCGCCGTCGGCTTCTCCACCACACTTTTGTCCCATCACCGCCGGGTTTGCAGTCCCGCTTCGACACGGAGGCTCAAGGTGATCGCCGCCTCCAAATCCTCGGGGCGGGGTTTTTTCAACATTTCTTGCTGTAGCTCCGCGGTCAGTCCCGCGGTGTAGTGGTAACGCAACGCCAACACGTTCCACTGCACCTGGGCGGCCAGCACTCGAAAACGAGAGATGTATTGAGACAGGGACAGGTCCTTCATCGTCAGCCGGGCTAAGTCGCGCTCGGCCAGCTCTTCATTCACGGGTGGCCCCCAGGTCGCCCGGATGGCATCTCTGAAAGCCCGGAGCGTTTGAGTATGGGGAGACTGGGCCCGGATCAACGACGTAGCCCACGTCGCAGCCGTTCCCTCCATGAGGTTAAAAACAAACCCCACTTTGGCGCGGTCCGTCGCAAATTCGGTGGGTCGCAGCTCCAGGTACAGGTCCACTTGGCAGAGAAAAACCTCCACTTGAGCAGGGTTGCCCCCAAAGCGGCTAGGCGTAGCTACTCCCGGGTGGCGCCCGGTTCTGGTCCGCAGCTCTCCCACCTCCTGTTGTAGGGCTACCACCTCTGCGTCCGTCAGGCCTCCCATGGCTGCTACCGCCGTGGGTCGCTTCCGTCGGCGTCCCGTGGTGTGATAAGGGGTTCGTAGGTTCTCCGGCCAACTGTCACAATGCACGGACTTGGCGGGCCCCTTAATCACACACACAGACACGTACTGAAGGCTAACTACTTTATTGAGTATAAAAACAGTTCCAAAGAATATAGTCCAATAATAAGTGATATAGTCCAAAAGGCTTGAAGTAAGAATGTCCAAAGTAACGGGCAAACAGGCAAAAAGCGTGGCAAGGCTCCGCAGTCAATGCGGATCAGGAAACAAGGCAAGGCTCCGCAAACCAATGCGGATCAGGAAACAAGGCAAGGTAATACAAGGCAAGGCTTGATGACCACCGCTTAGCTAGTGGCCCCACTCCGCTTCACGCCTATTCAGGTAAGACGTGGCCGGAGAACTGAGGATTCCTTCCCACGGATCCTATACTTAATCCTTCGGCCGAGGTCCTCGACGCTCTAGGCTTCTTCGTCTCCAATCCCTGCTGACGGACCTCGGCCGGTCTAGGGCCCGGGACCAATCCCTCCTACTAGCCTCGATGTTTCTTCTCCTATCAAAGGTTCGACCTTGTCTCTCGGCAGCTGTGTTGCTATCTCCCTGAGAGCTTTCCTCCCTAGCCATTTCCCATGCGCTTTGTTCCATATCTTCCTCAGGGGGCTCCTGGGAAGATATCCCTCCCGGGTGTTCATAACTCCCTGGATCGCTATCAGACTGCACCTGGTAATCTGAATCATCCCTTGGACCAAAACACATTTCTTCCCAGGCCAAGCTCTCTGTGGGCGAAAGAGGCCCTTGCGGGGAAAGCTGCCCTTCACCCCAGTCATCTAGCTCATCCTCAGAATCCTGTTCTAGCACAGCCGGTTCTAATGCTAATGGGACCCCAGGCCCTGTCCCCTGCCCTCCAGGCACAAACGAGAACTGCTGTGCTACACCCGGGGACTTCCCATGTTTTAAACTCTCTATTGCTTTGTAGATTTCTTCTACTGATATTTCTTTATTGAGGCCCTCCCGTTGTTCCTCTGAGATGTGTGGTAGTTTCTGCTTATTAATCTACCAGGCAAGGCTTTCATAGAACAAGCAAGATTCTGAAACGAGGCTTCATCTGACTATATTTTTCCTGGTGAGAACTTTATAGGCTATTCCCTGCACCCAGATATTTGTTTCATTTTCCTTCACTACCTCTCACCCTTATCTCTCGAAGCCTAGATGAAAGGCAAAGACATTGGCTGAGCTGTCTATCTTGGCTAAATTCCAGCCGTCTGTCTATGTGCTCATTTCCAGGTGTCAAGTTGTTTTCAAACCTTAAATCTTAAGAACTCTCTGGGTCAGGGAGTAAACTCACATCCTATACACTGTAGAAACATTCTCATGGGAAACTACACTTTGAACCGATGCCCCAATGTCATTCTCTGCATTAATATCATTGACCAAACCATCTCCATCTTGACCTTCAGTGACATCATAATTCCCCATATCAGAAGCACCTTGATCCTGAAACAAAAACACAGGCTGAACTCCAACACTTACCATCTTCTTCCTCCTTTTTGCCGCTTGGGCCCCAGGGAGCAAAGAGAATGATGATGAGGAAGGTAATAAGGGCGAGGGAGGAAGAAGAGCTGCCCCCTCACCCTCCTTACCATCTTCCTCCTCTTTGCCACTTGGGCCCCATGTAGCATCACAGCAAGAGGCCCTGATGGTGAAGAGGAGGAGGAAGAATATGGTAAGGAGGGGGAGAGACACCACCTCACCCTCCTTACCATCTTTTCCTCCTCCTCCTCCTCTTCACAGCCTGGGGCCTCTTGCTGCTGTTTGGGCCCCATGCACCATCGCGGCAAGAGGCTCAGGAGCGAAGAGGAGGAGGAAGATGGTAAGAGGGGGAAGGGGGAAGGTGAGGGGGCTCCCCTACATTGAGGAATTTCCCTTATCGTGGATGGTCCAGGAAGGTAACACCCGCAATAAGTGAGGAACCACTGTAATCTGCACAGGGTTGTTTTAGATAGAAAACAGCATTTTCTGTGCAGAAAACAACAGAAATATCAATTCCTGTCCAGAAAATGCAGTTTTCTGGAGAGGACGTGATGTGGGGATTTATTCTGTGTAAAATTCACACATTGTTGATTTGCATTGACATCATCATGCAGAAAATATCAATTCCTATATAGCATATCTTGTTTTCTGCTCAAAACAACCACACATACATTTTGTACAGAGTAAACCTTTGTAAACAATATGGCTTTCTAAGACTTTCTCACAAAGGGAAAAACTTGCTGAAATTATTTATTGCTGCCTTCTCGTCAACGACTTAATGAAGAAACACTTCCCAGTGAGGCTTTTTATTGTGCAATCCTAGTACCCTACTTCTGGAATCTCCTGGGAGAGTCAGTCATTATTTTCACTTTACATTGTCTTTTTTCCACCTCACCATAAAAATTAAATAAAGGTAATAAGGGGGATAGCTGCACAGAGCCATTTGCTTCTCAACAGTTGGAACCCCTAGTATGGAAGCATCCTGCGTCTTTCTTAGCTTCTTTGCCTCTAGTTCTCTTATAGTCCTACCTACAAATCATATTGTGCCAGAACCAATTCATAAGCAATGTCAAGGTGTTGCAAGATAGATTTTTTAAAAAATACTGGAGCTCTAAAATTAACTACAGGCCACCCCCTATGTTGAAACAAGCATTTGAGTAGAGAATCGAGTCCTCAAACTTCATCCTTGCTGGGCTACCTTGTGCTACCAGCATCTGTGGGCTTTGGAGTTTCTGTTTTATTGTTAAGGAAAGAGTTATTGACTGCTTTACTGAGCAAGAAGTCTTTTGTGTATTGTTAAACTGGAGCCTTGGGATCTGTTGGGTCCCCCTTCTGTGCACGTGGTTGTAAATGGTGTCCAATCTGCTAATGAATAAGGCCCCAAGTACCCCTATTGGTACTTACGCACCAGATGGTGCCATATACCTTATTGGTCAACAGAGCAGGATTACAATGAAGACAAATTGAGCTAATAAAGCAGAACACACTGGTGAATTCTGAATGAGGCTGTGCGCACAGCAGAAGTATCAGGATAATAAGCCTATCCTTGTCAAAAAGAAAGCTGGGGAAAGTCCCTTCACCACGCAAAGTCAGCAATGCTACAGAGATGTAAACAAAGCTTTGGGGGTTCGTGGGAGAAGGACAATCAATATTAGAACATTAGAAAACAAACACAGAAGAAGCCAATGCGTTCTGAATGTTAATAGTGACTAGGCGGCATGTTTTCTCCAGCTGTGAATCTGGAATACAGCAGGAAAATTAGAGACTGCAGCTATAATGGAGCATTTGATTTGCAATTAATTTTAATTTGACAATTACAAAGGTAATTGATTTAGGAACATAAGAACAGCCCCAGAGAATGTAGATGCTGCCAAATAGCTTCTCTGGTCTTATGAGATGGTTTGTAATGTATCGTGTGGAATATCCTCACTGGCAGATTCATTCATGAGATGCACTCATAATTCACACTATTTTGGGGTCCAGGAATTGGGCAATGGAAGACATCCACAAATTCTGGCAAGGCTTGACAAACAGGTGTCACTTCTAGTAATCGGTGAGTGCCTGCTTTCTTACTTTCTCCTCCCAGAGGCCGAGAAAAGTTTGAACTCAAATCAAAACTTATAAACATTCCTATTTGAAAAAAGGCCTGGTCAGTCTTAAACTAATGTGGAGATCAAAGCTTAGCTATCCAATAGATTTCATACATCTTTCATATTCAAATTATCATTTCAACAGTGTTTGAAGATAGTAGCATTTTTTCCAACAGACTTTTTGGGGATTTTTTAAAAAAATCTGCAGATTTCTGAGGAAACAATACAGAACTATGGCTGCGATCATATAATAATGGCACCCCTCAGAAATAAATGTTTGGCCCACCTCCCAGTTCATTGCTTTTGTATTAGTTGCCTAGTAATGTTCAACAAGAGAGGAACAGTTTGCAGTGTAGATAAGTGTATACTAATCTTTTCACTCCCAACCCACTACAGATTGGCTTCACTTCAAAACCTGGAGGGTTGTGTCACCTGCTGGCATATAAAAAGCTCCAAAGAGCTGTAACAGGATACTATTACACCTGTAATTTGAGTGACCAGAAGGGATGATACATTCCCTTTTGGTTGCATTTCAGGGCATTTGAGCCATGTTTTAGGAGATAGCAAGCCTCTAAAACAGCATTTTGCAGCCACAACATGTGATTTGTAAGTGTTTTAAAGTTGTTGGGTTTTTAAAGCTAAATGACAATTTTTAGCATTTTGTTCAGGGAATAGTTTCCATGGTCTTTAGTTCCCATTGAATTATATTGAAATATGGCAGTACCCAAAAGCTGCACATAGCTCGCAGACTACACAGTTATCACCTTGTTGGCATTAGACTTAGCTTGAGTAATTTTGACAGTGATAAGCACATATGAAAAGTCAAAGCAAATTAGGAGACAAAGCTAATATTGTTACTTGCTTTCTTTTTCAAAGTTAATAACATTCACATGTGGAATAAAACAACTAAATCAGTAAGCCTGCCATAAGTAAACAAAAATGTTTTGAACCTTCTAGAGACCGTTTAAGGATTCCTTCCAGAAAGCATTCAGGGATAACTTTCTTGTCTAGCAGCTTCCACTTTTCATAGGATTTTTATTTTGGGGGCCAAACATAATGAGGCAGACTTGTGTGCTTTCTCCTTTTGCCCTGTTTGCTATTCCTATGAGCTCAGTAGGGGATTCTTTAGGCAGGTGTTTTTGAATTTGCAGACAGGCATGCACGGGTTGGGTTTGGCGTCTCCGCTTGGGTTTGGCGTCTCCGATGCGCAGCCCCGCTCCCTGATACCCGCCCATCCTTGGTATACCTCCAGCACACCTTGTATTTCCATGGGATTATTTTGAACAGCTTGGACATTTCCTCTTATTGAACTATAATTTTTGGAACTCCATTGGACTTACTTTGGACTTGCATCCTAGCTCCCATTATTGTAGCTAGAGTTACCTCTGTTGCGGCGGTTTATCTGTTATG
>JARBWK010002995.1:0-13527 GCA_030556195.1 Anolis apletophallus | reverse complement strand
GGCCGGTCATCCCGACAGGGGGGGCCAGTCGAGCCTGTCGGGGGGAAAAACGTGGACCATTGAGATTCCCCATGGTCAGGAGTCCAGTTTGACCCTAAGTCAAACCCAAAGGGATGAGGGTTTTTTCGCCATCCAGGATAGGCAATGAAATCATCCAGCCCGGGCCCCCCAAAGATTCTGTTTCACGGATTCCCTTTTCAGCTGGCTGGATGCAGCCATCCAGTCACGTTCGGCCATTGATGGAAAAACGGAGGTATCGGCCTGCCCCATTTCAGCAGAAGCTGGGGGCACCCCGGGACGATAACACCCCAGACCAAAGTCCGGGCCACCCAAAAAGGGGCCTTTGATGTTTAATAATAAGGGCGAGGGGTTTTCCCCCGGGGGGCCCCACCAATTTTAAGGGGGCCTCCCAAACCCCCCTTCCCTCCCACCCCGTCCCCACCAAAAAGGAGGCCAACTTTTGGGCAGTCCCTGACTCCCCGGCCAGGCGGGGGGAACAACCCGTATCAAACGCTCCCCCCAGATCTAACAAAAAACAGGGCTGACCTGGTCCAGCTGGGGGGGTTGTTTTTCTTTGGAAAGGGGTGGTCCCCCCTGCCTTTTGAAGCCACTGGGGGTTATCCAGCTGTGTTTCTTAACGTGACCCATCCGCTGGCCTTAATTTTCCTTTTCCTAAAAGGCAAATTAAAAGGGAAAAAATAACCGTTTAACAGATAATTTATTATCTAAAAAATTATATATTAAATTATTATTCCTTTAAATAAAAAAAAATTGAATATCTCTGCCCCGGATTATTGGGGGACATAAAACCAAAATTCAAAACAGAAAAATAAGAATCTTTTTGGGAAAACTGGATTATATGGCAGTGTAGGGGGCATAGGATACATATGAAACATTTGTAAATTTTTACATTTAACCCGGGGGCAAGAAGTTTTTAATTGGAATTTTTGATTTGCAATATCATAGAGATATCTTAGAGATAACCCCCTCTAAATGTATGTTTTTAACATGCAACAAAGATTTACATTAAATATTCCAAAAAAGTAATGATTTAGAATGGCCCGTTTTTTTCTTTTTTTTTGAAATTTAACCTCCTTTTTTTCCTCCTTTTTGATTTACCGCTTTGGGGTTTGGCGGGGGGTGGTAATTCCCCCCCCGAACTATTCACGTTTATTTATGAAAGACACAAAAAGAAAACATTTTTGGCCCAAAATTTTTGGGGAGGGGGCATGGCTGTCTGAAGGGGAGCCCGTTTTAAAAAATTTCCAAAGTTTGTTGTTTTTTTTTGTTCTTTTTATGTCATTCCAATTTTTAAAAACCCAAAACCCCTCCTGAGGGCTCCAATTTTGGGGGCCGCCATAGAACAAAAATCAGGGGAAAAATGGCCCTTGGCCCCAAAAAAAACAAATAACCATGGGTTTGGTAGGGGTGAAGGGGTCTTCTGGGGGTTGACCTTAAATTTCCCCAACTGAGGGGGAAAATAAAATTTTATGGTCACTGAAAAAATGGATTGATCCACAGAATCGGGGTAAAACCTCGGGTCGTGGGATCCCCCCAAAACTGATTTTTCCGCCCGGGAAAAGGGGGGGGGGGAAGAGAAGGGGGCCGGCCCCCCTCCCCAAAAAATGGGGTTTCATCAGCAAAAACCCCCCCCCCAGAGAACAATCAGAAGAGTGGCAACTGAAAGTGCCTGCCATCCCAGGAGGCGATCCGGTTCGCAGCGGAGCCGTCGGGCGACCTGTGGTAGCTGGATCGCCTCCGGCTCCGCCAGGACTACACCCGCCGCAGCTTGCCAACTGCTCCAAAGCTGCCGCTCCCTCCATGGCAGGGCGATCAGCTGGGAATGCCTGGGGCGGAGCGGCGAGGCCTGCAGCCTCCGATCGTCTGCTGCTCTGCTCTGCTATGGTGGCGGCTGGGTCCGCTTTGTTATCCTCTGGGCGCAGGTCCATTGGGCCATTCCATCTTGGGATCCTTCCTCTCTTGAGGATGACAGCCTCTATCTTGGTTCACACCTTGTCTTCTTGAATTTCATTTCATTTTATTTTAGTGGTTTTTATTATTATTTTATAATAATAATTTTATAATAATAATTTTATAATAATAATATAATATAATGTTATATTATATTATAATTTCAATATATTATAATGTCTATATATATACACTGTAATATAATAGTATGATATTAATACTAATAATATATGAATATTTCTTGATATATTAATATGTTAATATTAATGATGTGTAATATATAGTAAATATAGTAAATAAATAAATAAATAAAGTAGATTAGAATGTAGTTCAGCCTTTAGGTGCGGCCCTCCATAATATTTTTTGGCTCTCGTGTGACCCCTTGGGAAAAAATAACTGCCCACCCTGGTCCAGGCCCACTGTATACTTTATGCTAAAGGAGCTATCCAAGGTCCTGAACTCCATCTTACAATAGGTTCTTGGTCTTTGATAGTTCTTCAGCCTGCCAAACATATCAGCCTGTGCTCTGGCGTGATAGCTCACATTGAGTCGCCTGAGGCCTGAGAAGGGCGGCATACAAATGCAGTAAATAAATAAATAATAAATAAATTGGAAAGCCATTCCCCATCCAAGGTTGCTGTTGCCATTTCTGTTGCTATGATTCTGGCCTTCAAGTCAACTGTAAGTATTAGTGCCTCCTTTAAAGGTTTTCTTGTCACAATTCCCTCAGAGGAGGTTTGCCATTACCTTCCTCTTAAGCTGAGAAAGTTTGACTTGCCCAAGGTCAACCGCTCTATTTCCATTGGATGAATGGGATGTGAATCTGCTTTGAATGGATGAATGGGCTGTGGATGCGATTGTCCTGCTTCTTGGCAGAATGGGGTTGGACTGGATGGCCCATGAGGTCTCTTCCAACTCTATGATTCTATTATTCTAGCTTGTCATGCATGCTAAGATCATCTGGGGAGGCCCTGCTTTTGACTCTGTCTACGTCAGGGGCTTCTCAGCGGTGGCCCTTTTGGCTATGGAACGCCCTTCCCAGGGACATTAGGTCAGCCCCCTCCCTTTTGACTTCCGAAAAAAAGTCAAAACCTAGCTATTCGAGCAGGTGTTTGAAAAGGGAGTGTAACTGACATAGGATTTGGAACTATTGGACTACGAGATCAGACTATGTTTTTATCTAGGAGACGTAATTATGTTTTTTATTATTGTCATGGTTTTAATTGATATGCTAATGTTTTTAATTGTTTTAAATGCTTTTTCTATGATGTTGTTGGCATTGAATTGTTGCCTTGTGAACCACCCCGAGTCGCCTTCAGACTGAGAGGGAATGGTATACAAATGTACTAAATAAATAAATAAATACATTGAATCCCATTGACTTCAATGAGCAAATCCTTTTTGTCACTCCTTCCCACCTGCTATTAAGGAGGCTGTTCAAGTCCTGAACCGGTGCTTGGCCACTGTAACGGATTGGATGAGGGTGAACAAACTGAAACTTAATCCAGACAAGACAGAGGTACTCCTGGTCAGTCGCAAGGCCGAACAGGGCATAGGGTTATAGCCTGTGCATGACGGGGTTACACTCCCCCTGAAGGCACAGGTTTGCAGTTTGGGAGTGATCCTGGACTAATCGCTGAACCTGGAGCCCCAGGTCTCGGCGGTGGCCGGGAGAGTTTTTAGAGTCAATGCTTGTGCGCCAGGTGCGCCCCATGCCTTTGGGAAGTCTGACTTGGTCACAGTAGTCCATGCTCTGGTTACATCTCGAATAGACTACTGCAATGCTCTCTACGTGGGGTTGCCTCTGAAGACTGCTCGGAAGCTGCAATTAGTCCAATGCTCGGCAGCCAGGTTACTAACAGGAGCAGAGTACAGGGAGCATACAACTCCCTTGTTGCGCCAGCTCCATTGGCTACCAATTAGTTTCCGAGCACAATTCAAAGTGCTGGTTTTAACCTACAAAACCGTATATGGTTCCGGCCCAGTTTACTTGTCCAAATGAATTCTCCCCTATGAACCATCAATGACATTAAGATCCTCCGAAGAGGCCCTGCTCTCAGTCCCGCCCGGCCATAAGCACGGCTGGTGGGGACGAGAGACAGGTCCTTCTCTGTGGTGGCCCCTCGGCTGTGGAACTCTCTCCCAAGTGATGCTAGGTCTGCCCCTTCTCTGTTGTCCTTTAGGAGGCTGGTGAAGACTTGGATGTGGAACCAGGCCTTCCCAGAATAGGCTGAGAGTGGCTATTATCTGAATGAATGACCAGTTTTGTTTAAGTGGCGATGTGGTTTTATGCTGGGTTTTTATGTATTTTAATATGCGGTTGTAGTTGTTTTTAAACTGTATAGCATTGAATTTTCGCTGTAATGCCGGTCTGAGTCTCTTGATAGAGGTGAGAAGGTCAGGGTACAAAAGTTTTAAATAAATAATAAATAAATAAATAAATAATTTTTTGTTAACTAATAACAGACCTCAAAAAATTGTAGAAACTTTGCATTGAGGGTGGGGAGGGAGGTCTCTATTTGGCTCCATCTAAATTGTTGCAATTATTTATTCTATTTCATCAAAACATAGAGTTGGAAAGGGATGACCAAGTCGCATCAGTCTATCCCCATTTTGCCATGCAAGATAATACAATCCATGCCCCCAATGCCATCCAGCTTCTGTCCACTCGGCGGGCCCACCTTCACTCGTTTCCAACCGCTGGACGCAGCAGCTGTCGATAAGTTACTCGCTGCAGCTAGACCATCTACCTGCTCCCTTGATCCGTGCCCTTCCTGGCTTGTTAGATCTTGCCGGGAGGGGTTACGACCCCCTGGGAAAGATTATCAACAGCTCCCTTGAGCAAGGAGTGTTCCCAGGGGTTTGAAAGAGGCGATGGTAAGACCGCTGCTGAAGAAGCCGAATTTAGACCCTTCAGCTCCCTCCAATTACCGACCCGTGTCTAATTTGCCTTTTTTAGGCAAGGTAATTGAGAGGGCAGCAGCGAATCCGCTGCAGCGGTTCTTAGACGACACAGCTGGACTTGATCCCTTCCAGTCCGGCTTCCGTGATTGGGCATGGGACGGAGACCGTGCTTGGCGCCATTACAGACCAACTTCGCCGCCAGCTGGGCCAGGGTGGATCAGCCCTGCTTGTTTTGTTAGATCTAACAGCAGCGTTTGACACCGTAGATCATGCATTGTTGACCCACCGTTTAGCCGTGACTGGGGTTAGGGGATTGCCCAAATGGGTAACCTCCTTTCTCCAGGATCGGGACAACATGGAGAGGGGAGAGGAGGTCTCCGGGAGGCTCCTATTGCTGATCCCCAGGGGCCATCCTCTCGCCCTTATTATTCAACATTTATATGCGCCCCTGGCCCAGCTGGCCCGCGACTTTGGTCTGAGTGTTATCAGTATGCTGATGACACCCAGCTTCTGCTGAGAATGGACGGCAGGCCGGATACCGTACCCGATTGTTTCCATCAATGCCTTGAAGCCGTGACTGGATGGCTGCATGCCAGCCGGCTGAAGGTGAACCCGTCGAAGACGGAGATCTTGTGGCCTGGTCGCCCTGGGCTGGATGAGTGCCGGTTGCCTACCCTCGATGGCGAGCAACTTAGCCCGTCATCCCTCGTAAAGAGCTTGGGTGTTCAATTGGACCCCTTGTTATCCATGGAAACTCAGGTCTCCATGGTTAGCAAAACGTGGTTTTTCCATCTACGACAGGCTAGGCGACTGGCCCCCTACCTGTCCAGGGATGACCTGGCCATGGTGATCCAAGCGACGGTCATCTCGAGGCTGGACTACTGTAACGCCCTCACGCTGGCCTTCCCTTGTCGACAATCCGGAAACTCAAGCTAGTGCAGAATGCCGCTGCTCGCTTGCTGGTGGGAGCACCAGTGAGGGAGCACATCACTCCCATCCTCTGGCAACTGCACTGGCTTCCTATTGAGTACCGGATTGCCTTCAAGGTGCTAGTTTTAACTTTTAAGGCCTTACACGGTCTAGGGCCTGCGTACCTGAGGGACTGCCTTACCCCGTATGTTTCCCCGAGATCACTTCGTTCTGAGGAACAGAATTTGCTACTTGTGCCATCAATCCGCTCCTGCCACCTGTCCACATCCAGGCAGAGAGCGTTCTCTGTGGCGGCTCCAGTGTTATGGAACTCCTTTCCTGATGACACCCGAGCAATCCCAGAGCTTGCCTCCTTCCGAAGGGCTTGCAAGACCGCCCTTTTCAGATTGGCCTTCACCTAGTCCGGCTGTCTAGCATGTTTTTAACCTTGAATTTTACCTGTAACTGTTTTACATTTTATTGTATGGCTGCATGTATTGTTATACGCAGCTTGTTTTATTGTACGTTGTGATCCGCCCCGAGCCTGCAGGGAGGAGCGGAATATAAGACTGAACAAATAACTAAATAAATAAAAGCCACCAGGGAATGAGATTCAACCACACTCCAAGACGGCATTTTCCACTGTCGAACAGCTCCGACTGCCAGGAAACTCTTCCTAATGTTTTGGTGAAATCTTCTTTCTTGCAATTTGAATGCATTGCTCTGTGTCGTAGTTTCAAGAGCAGCATATTTGTAATTGCGTTAAAGAGTTTGCTATCCTTAACTGGCTTGGTACTATTCCAGATTCTGGCATTAAAGACTTTGCTTTTCCTCCTTCCAGCTATTGACCTGCTCTACTGGCGTGACATCAAGCAGACGAGCATCGTGTTTGGAAGCGTCCTGCTGCTGCTTTTCTCCCTGACCCAGTTCAGCGTCGTCAGCGTGATCGCCTACCTGGCGCTCGCAGCACTCTCCGCCACCATCAGCTTCAGAATCTACAAGTCAGTCTTACAGGCTGTGCAGAAAACCGATGAAGGCCACCCATTCAAGTGAGTATTTTGCAAAGGCTACTGAGGGATACTGTAATCTCAAAAAAAATGCACCTCCTGCCCAAGCTGTCCACAAAAACGATAAAGTTGAGAAGTCATTGGTGTCGTATGCTGAGGACGACGCTCCTTCAGACCTAACACCAGGACTGTGGCACAACTGGCTGGGAGTCAGCTGCATAATATCTCTACTGTGTGTAAACAGGGGGCAACACCGTGTGGAACACGCACAACACAACAGGATGCTAAAAGCAGAATTCAAACACTTTGGTTCAGTATCAAAAGTACCTCATTTCATTAATTTCATAAGATAAATATCTTTTACCAATATTGAGCACAACACAATCAGTTTTTCTTATCAGTAAGAGTTACAGTTTCGTTCAATACAATACAAAAATGACCTATAGAGTTCATATAATCCGGGATACAAGTTGAACTCCAACTCGGAACACAGTACCTTATAGATTGATGTCATGTTTATACTAGTTCCGGGTGGAGGAGCAAGGGAGGAAAGTCAGTAGAGTTTATTTATTTATTTATTTATTTATAAATTCGACTTGGTAGACCGCTCTCTCTGGAGCCCAGAGCGGTTTACAGCATAAAATCAATAAAACATCAATAAACAGATAAAAGACGTATACCCAAAAGCCCCCCTCCCCACAAATGATCCCGGCAAGCAATAATACGCAGAGGCAATACATGGCTGAAGAATGTGGTGTTGTAAATCCAAAGGGAAACCACAACGATGAAAACAGCAAAATCGAAAGTAGAAACGCTGAGCAAAGTTCCACTGGGGAAGTTGCCGGGCGTCAGACAGGGGTCCACAAGGGAGGCTGCCTACGACTTGGCGCGCTTTCTGGAGCCGGCTGTGAGTCGTTTCGTCCCTTTAGCCAGAGACTTCCTCAGGGCCAGGATTATAACAATAGTGTCATCCCCAACAGTAGAGAATCTTAAGAAATATATTTAACAATATTAGTAACATCAATAAGCCAGTAGAAACGGTGTAGAAAGGAATACAGAGTATATTTGGTCACATCCCGAATAGATTACTGCAACGCACTCTACGTGGGGCTGCCTTTGAAGACAGTTCGGAAATTGCAATTAGTCCAGCGGGCGGCAGCCAGATTGCTAACGGGAGCCACATACAGGAGCAGACCACCCCCTGTTGTGTCAGCTCCACTGGCTGCCTGTCCAATTCCGGGCTCAATTCAAAGTGCTGGTTTTGACCTTTAAAGCTCTATACGGTTCTGGCCCAGCTTACTTGTCCGAATGCATCAGCCGCTATGTCCCACCTCGTAATCTAAGATCATCCGGGAGGCCCTGCTCTCGCTCCCGCCTACGTCTCAGATGAGGCTGGTGGGGACGTAGGATAGGGCCTTCTCGGTGCGGGCTCCCCGCCTGTGGAATGCGCTTCCTATTGAAGTACGATCCATCACATCCCTCCTGGCCTTCAGGAAAAAGTAAAATCCTGGCTGTGGGACCAGGCATTCGTACACCAGCACAAGGCAGCATTTTAGATTGGTTTTTAATGAAAGTGGGTGATTATGGCCAATGTTTTTATGGACTGAACATTGTTTTAATCCAGAGTGAATGTGTATGGTGCTAATGTAGTTGTATTTCAATGTATATTTAATGTATTTTAATTGTTGAAGTGTTTTGGGGTTTATATTGTTATTATGTGGGCATCGAATTGTGCCATACTGTAAGCCGCTCTGAGTCCCCCCTTGGGGGTTGAGAAGAGCGGGGTAAAATCCCAAAATAAATAAATGAATAAATATTTACCATGGGGTATGTCAAAGTAAGGCGCAGAGGATGACCCATCCAATCAGATGGGAAAGGTAAGCATACTAGGAACTGAGAGAGATTTAAAGGTGTATCCTAATTGCTGGTAATTATCTATTTAGGAGAGCATTGAGGCTTAGAGGATTGTTAAGTCCTCCATTGTTCTTTTCAGATGATAATTGAATGATCCAGCTGGTTTCTCTTCTTTTGAGGAGGTTAATGAAATCCATATGGGGATTATATTTCACTCTTTCGAATACCTGTATTTTGATCTGAGTGCCCTAGTACCGTACAGTGTTGATAAAGTGTGGAATTGGTGGATCTATTTTTTATTTTTGATTTATGTTTAGTAGCTCTCTCCTTGAGACTCCTAGAGGTGAAACCCACTAACTGCAAGGAACACAAACACTGGAGTTAATAAATGATGCCATTTGTCTGACAGGTGGCAAATGATCTTATTCTAAATTGTCTCTTGGTAGTGGTACTAGTTACAATTTTATCTTGATTGATATTCTTGCATATAGTGCACCTACCACAAGGGTGCGTTCCTTCCATTAGAGCACTACTCATAGGTGGTTGTGTAATGTTGGTGTGGTGTCTACTGACCAGAAGGTCATGAGTTTGAGGCCTGCCTGGGTCGGGGGAGCTTGCTGTCAACCCGAAAGACAGTTGCATCTGTCAAGTAGGAAATTTAGGTACCACTTTGTGGGGAGGCTAATTTAACTGATTTTCAAGGCCATAAAATCTCCAGGAAGTATGAAAAAGAATGAAGGAATGTGACACCTCCCCCTGATGGCCAGAAGCTGGAATGTTAAATTGCCTCTGAGTGTCTGTCTATATGTGTTGTATGTCTATGGCATTGAATGTTTACCTGTATATGTGCATTGTGATCCGCCATGAGTCCCCTGCGGGGTGAGACGGGCGGAATATAAATGATGTAAATAAATAAATAAGTAAATAAATTCTTAGTCAGGCTTATGTAGGAAGATGCACTCCCTCAAGTATCAAAGTCTCAAACTATTCCTTGTTTTTATAGCTTGCTGCAATACTGCTTGTTAACCTTTTCTGATAGTTGCGTATTGACCTGGCAATTCATGGAAATTCATGGTGGCGCAGTGGGCTAAACCTTTCTGCCGGCAAGACTGAACACCGACAGGTTGCAGGTTCAAATCCGGGGAGAGCGTGAATGAGCTCCCTCTGTCAGCTCCAGCTCTCCATACAGAGACATGAGAGAAGCCTCTCACAAGGATGGTAAAACATCAAAACATCCTGGCATCCAACTCTAAACATTGCCCAAAACAGATTAATTTCAAATAAAACAAATTGGAACAGCTTTATCAATTTCTTTTAAAATTTATTTATTTATTTACATCATTTCTATTCTGCCCTTCTCACCCTGGAGAAGGAGCAGCTGCTGGGAGTGCCAAAGCTGGGGGAGGAGCCAGACTGTGCCATGCCCCGCCCCCTCCCCCGGCTTCAGCTCTCCCACAGCTTCTCCAGCCTTGAGGGGGCAATGCCAAGCCAGCGGTGGCAGAGCCAGCACAATGCTGGCTTGGCATTGTCCCCTCAAGGCTGGAGAAGCTGTGGGAGAGCTGAAGCCGGGGAGGAGTCTGCCGCCCTGCCATGCCCCTCCCCTCCTCTGGCTTCAGCTCTCCACAGCTTCTCCGGCCTTGAGGGGCAGTGCCAAGCCAGCAGTGGCAGAGCCAGCACAATGCTGGCTTGCACTGCCCCTCAAGGCTGGAGAAGCTGTGGAAGAGCTGAAGGAGGGGGAGGGGGAGGGAGAGCCATGCCCCTTCCCTCCCTGGCTCAGCTCTCCCACAGCTTCTCCAGCCTTGAGGGGGCAGTGCCAAGCCAACGGTGGCAGAGCCAGCACAATGCTGGCTTGCACTGCCCCCTCAAGGCTGGAGAAGCTGTGGGAGAGCTAAAGCCAGGGCGAGGGGGCGGAGCCCGGCTGCGCCATGCCCCACCCCCTCCCCCTAGCTTCAGCTCTCCCACAGCTTCTCCAGCCTTGAGGGGGCAGTGCGGCGCCTCTCTCCGCCATGACCCCCGCCCCTCGCATTAAAACAATGATGTTGATGAAAAGGGCTAGAGTATTCTCAGCCCGTGGGCTGAGAATGGTGGTCTAGAAATGTAGTAAATAAATAAATAATGAATAGATTAGTGGTTCCCAACCTTTGGTCCTACAGGTATTTTGGACTTGAGCAACCACAATTCCTAACAGCTGGTAAAATGGCTGGGATTTCTGGGAATTGAACTCCAAAACAACTGGAGGACCAAAGGTCGGGAACCACTGGGCTAGAGGAATCAATTTGATGGGCGTTGTGTGTCTGGTAACTTGTAGCTCAAAAGTGATACAGAGAAAGAATACTGTATTAACTTGAGTTGTGCTTTCCCAACAGAAGCTACTTGGAAATGGAAATGTCTCTCTCCCAGGAACAGATTCAGAAATACACAGATTGCCTCCAGTCGTACATGAACTGCACAGTCAAGGAGCTCAGGCGACTTTTCCTGGTCCAGGATCTGGTGGATTCCTTAAAAGTAAGTGGCTAGCAATGGACAGGATGAGTTGGAGAAAGCATGGCCAGCCTCAAAACAAAAGTTTTGCCTTGGAAGTTTGTGTGAGATTTATAAACTTATGCGTGTCATGCGGAGAGCATATAGAATATATCCCACCTTTTCTCATACTGCTAAAATCAGTGGTCGTGCAACACAAATGGCAAGTTTGGTTCAGATGAAAAGATGTGTTGGAATCCTGTTGGGACTTTAGGTCTTCACAAGTGGACTTGCGGTATATACTCACGTATTGGTCAAGGGCAAAATTAAGAGTTGTGGTACAGTACTCACATTGACCCATGCATAAGTTGAGCAGGGATTTTATTATTTTTATTTTATTTCATTTTATTTATTCAATCTTATATTCCGCTCCTCCCTGCAGACTCGGGGCGGATCACAACATACAATACAATATACAGCATATAGTAAAAACATAAAACAAACAATAAAAGACATAGCATAAAACAGTTGTCTCAATACAAAGGTCCATAGGAACCCATGGATTCCTTGGACATAATATAAAACATACCAAGCCCAACCAAATTAATTGAAGGCCAGTCTAAAAAGGGCGGTCTTACAAGCCCTCTGAAAAGGGACAAGCTCAGGGATTGCTCGAGTGTCATCAGGAAGGGAATTCCACAACACAGGGGCCACAGCCGAGAAGGCCCGCTGCCTGGTTGTGGAAAGGTGGCAAGAGCGGACAGATGGGACCAGCAACAAATTCTGCTCTTCTGAGCGTAGTGATCTCGGGGAACATACGGTAAGGCGGTCCCTTAGGTACTCAGGCCCTAGACCGTGCAAGTCCTTGAAGGTTAAAACCATCACCTTGAAGGCAATTCGGTACTCGATAGGAAGCCAGTGCAGTTGCCGAAGGATGGGAGTAATATGCTCCCTCACTGGTGCTCCCACCAGCAAGTGAGCAGCAGCATTCTGCACTAGCTTGAGTTTCCGGATTGTCGACAGGGGAAGGCCCACGTAGAGGGCATTACAGTAGTCCAGTCTCGAGATGACCGTCGCTTGGATCGCCGTGGCCAGGTCATCCCTGGACAGGTAGGGTGCCAGTCGCCTAGCCTGTCGTAGATGGTAGAACGAAGATTTGCTGACCATGGAGAACTGAGTCTCCATGGACAGCAAAGGGTCCAATTGGACACCTAAGCTCTTAACAACGCATGACGGGCTAAGTTGCTCGCCATCCAGAGTAGGCAACCGACACTCATCCAGTCCAGGGCGACCGGGCCACAAGATCTCCGTCTTCGACGGGTTCACCTTCAGCCGGCTGGCACGCAGCCATCCAGTCACAGCTTCGAGGCATAGATGGAAACAATCGGGTACGGAGTCCGGTCTGCCGTCCATTCTCAGCAGAACCTGGGTGTCATCAGCGTACTGATAACACTCCAGACCAAAATCGCGGGCAAGCTGGGCCAGGGGCGCATATAGATGTTAAACAATAAGGGGGAGAGGATGGCCCCCTGGGGGACCCCACAACTTAATGGGAGCCTCCCGGAGACCTCCTCCCCCCTCTCCGTGTGTTGTCCCCGATCCTGGAGGAAGGAGGCCACCCATTTAAGGGCAGTCCCCCTGACCCCAGTCACGGCTAGACGGTGGGTTAACAATGCATGATCTACTGTATCAAACGCTGCTGTTAAATCTAACAAAACAAGCAGGGCTGACCCACCCTGGTCCAGCTGGCGGTGAAGTTGGTCTGTAATGGCGACAAGCACGGTCTCCGTCCCATGCCCAATATGGAAGCCGGACTGGAAGGGATCAAGTCCAGCTGTATCGTCTAAGAACTGCTGCAGCTGATCCGCTGCTGCTCTCTCAATTACCTTGCCTAAGAATGGCAAGTTGGAAACGGGCCGGTAATTGGAGGGAGCCAAAGGGTCTAAATTCGGCTTCTTCAGCAGCGGTCTTACCATAGCCTCTTTCAATCCCCCTGGGAACACTCCTTGCTCAAGGGAGCTGTTGATAATCTAATCTTTCTAAGATTGACTTTATGATGAAACTTTCTTGACTTATACATGAGTATATAAGGCATGTCTATGAGTATTAGAACTGAGACATTCTGTAAAATGCATATCCAGCTGCTGTTGCTTGACTACATGTTTTTGCTGGAAAAATCAACAATGCACCCCAGAATCATTGTGCATTAAGACACCAGCTAAGGAGTGCTGATCCGCATTGGAAGAACCTAATGCACATCAAGATACTCTTGCCGATTACCCATCTTGGCAATTCACTAACATGGTTTCTTAGACATTGTTGTTACCTAGCCAGTAGGCCTGGTTGATCCACAAAAAAATTGGTTCAAAACTCGTTCTGGATGTAGGGGGCGCTGGCACATGTAGGAGGTGCTGGCGCTTCA